>NQII01001284.1:394897-416859 GCA_002778355.1 Clitarchus hookeri
TTTTAAAAGAATGAAAAGGAATCGATTTTTGGTCAATAACTGGTAGTCAATTATTTTCGAAAGCTTTTTGTGGAGCGTAATAGATAGCAGCACATTAGCGTTGGTTCTTGAGTACCAAATGTTAGCTGTGACTTACACGTCTTTGCGCCGCACGTAGTGTTGTTTGATGTTGTTGCAGTGAAGAAGTGCGACAGTTTCTTGATGGAAAAGCGATGTACCTACACTGCAGGTTTCAAAATGAAAGTGATTTTGTTCGCTGAAGAGTTTGGAAATTGAGCTGCGGGCCGTGAATTCGTAGTAAATGAAACGTTAGTGCGGGGCTCGAGGAATTTTTCTCACTTATAAGTCGCACCCCAAGTTTTCAATAAAATTTTTTAAAATAAAATGTGCGACTTATATGCGATAAAATACGGTACCATTTATCACAGTGAAATCTTTAACCTGAGTGCTACTTCCAAAAGTTTATTATGTAAAATTTAACTTTTTCCTTACAGCAAATATGTAAATAAATCTTAATACAATAAGTAAACTTTAATTAAATTATATAATTAACAGTTCCGATATATACTTCAATCTACCTTTTTGTATGTATTACAACATTTCGCTAAATTGATTAGCATTTTTTAGACATTTAGAGAATTTTATTAAAGTATATGACAGTTGAGATTACATGGCATTGTTTCTCTTCAAAAATAAATTTTGGTAGTTCCCACATGCACACTGTTAACAAAATATTTGACAGTTCCCACATGGCTCTGTTTTTGTTTACAAAACGTTTGACAGGTGTCACATGGCAATGTTTTGTTTACATACTGCGGAAGGATACATAATCGGCTCCCTGAAAGTAGATCTTTAGCAGGGCTTCAGAAAATCTTGAAGTTACCGTGAATACATTATACATTATATCTGCCAGTCGCCCTGGGAGTGGTTTTGGAAATAATGCTATTACACGATCCATAACTAACGAGCGGGATTCTCGATATCTGGGAAGCAAACCACCACGTGAATGCCAAAAAATTCCATTACAAAATGTAAATTTAATTTTTTTTAATTGCCCAAACAAAACTTTGAAAGGTCTATAATATTTAAAATAAAAAATAAGATGAAGCCATTGTATGTGTTCATAAACTAGTTTTTGTGTTTCGCAGAGTTCACATTGTACTCTTTCTTATGAGGGTAAGTCAGAAAGAAAGTTTCCCTAATTTTTTTTAAGTGAATTTTGGCACCGTCCATTTATTTTTATAGAAAATCACCAAATTAAATTTGGCTTTTGTCATAGTGTAAAATTTGGTTGCCACTACTCCCTGTGCTATACAGGATGACTCGTAAGGTTCGAGTTATCTTTCTCAGCGCAAGACCCCTCTTGTTCTATCTGCTCTCTATCTACCTGTCCTACTTGTGTACTGCCCGAAGGATGACTGGTTTCAAATAGATCGGCTGTGTCTTCTGTTTCTGGCTCGGTAGCTGTATTAGGTACTGAGTTATGTTTATCCTTGGGGTAGTCGAGCGGGGATTGGGTAGGTTTATGAACTGGTGCGTTATAGAACATATCATAATCCTTATGTGTAGGGTTTAGAAATTTTTGTGAACTCTAAAATAATGCAAAATACTGATAAANTACCAGTTAACCTGTTCAAGCAACAATAAAACTCAATTATGTGAACTCACAAATAAAGTGTAATTTATTAGTAAAGTGGACCTAGAGACAGCAGTGTCGACGTATTCCTAAGCCCTATCACTGAGGGCTAGCATCAAGTGCTGGCGCCTCACGCCGCAGAGCAGAATCAATACCTACTTCCAAACTTCAGCATTTGGCAGGTATCAACATGATCCGTAACTAACGAGCAGGATTCTCGATATTTGGGAAGCAAACCACCATGTGAATGTCAAGAAATTCCATAAAAAAAATGAAAATTTTATTTTTAAATTACCCAAACAAAACTTTGAAAGGTCTATTATATTTAAAATTAAAATAAGATTAAGCCATTGTATGTGTTCATAAACTAGTTTTTGTGTTTCGCAGAGTTCACATTGTACTCTTTCTTATGAGTTTAAAAGTCAGAAAGTAAATTTCCCTAATTTTTTTTAGGTGAATTTTGGCACCGTCCATTTATTTTTCTAGAAAATAACCAAATTTAATTTGGCTTTCGTCATAGTGTAAAATGTAAACTGTGCTATACAGGACGACTTGTAAGGTTCGAGTCATCTTTCTCAGCGCAAGACCCCTCTTGTTCTATCTGCTCTCTATCTACCTGTCCTACTTGTGTACTGCCCAAAGGATGACTGGTTTCAAATAGATCGGCTGTGTCTTCTGTTTCTGGCTCGGTAGCTGTATTAGGTACTGAGTTATGTTTATCCTTGGGGTAGTCGAGCAGGGATTGGGTAGGTTTATGAACTGGTGCGTTGTAGAACATATCATAATCCTTATGTGTAGGGTTTAGAAATTTTTGTGAACTCTAAAATAATGCAAAATACTGATAAANTAGAACATATCATAATCCTTATGTGTAGGGTTTAGAAATTTTTGTGAACTCTAAAATAATGCAAAATACTGATAAATTATGTTTATTCACATTATTTTGTTATAATTCTCATATTCACAAAACTTATACGAAATTACTAATTTTAGTGTGTCTAAAACCATAATGCAAGTTTCTTTTACCATGAAAACTCTTACAAACATTTAGTTTACAATTTCCCATTTGATATAGAGCATTATCTCTCATTTACTTCATATGCATGCTGATAACAAAACTATTTGCGCGGTGATCATGTTGTTGATTCCACAAATGTAAACAAAGTAGAGATGTGCTGAAAAGAGCAGCGCTGCTACTTAGGTGCTGCTCCACATCCAGAGAAGTGACTGGCCAAAGCAGCTCCGTTATAATCCCTGCTCCGGCCATGAGAAGCTTACACAACAGTTTCGAGAGTGCAGCAGCTATCAGAGTTGCTGGAGCTACACATACNCTGCTCCGGCCATGAGAAGCTTACACAACAGTTTCGAGAGTGCAGCAGCTATCAGAGTTGCTGGAGCTACACATACATATTTGCATGCAGGAAATCTATGTTGGCACTCTACGAACTAAGATGCTATTATAAAGTGTTTCAGAACAGTTANACATATTTGCATGCAGGAAATCTATGTTGGCACTCTACGAACTAAGATGCTATTATAAAGTGTTTCAGAACAGTTATAGAGAAAATTACATTTCAAAGAGTTGTGTTCTTGTTATTATTATTTACTGTATTTTATGTTTTATTTTCTTTGCACTTAATTTTGTACAAAAATTTGAATGGTGCAATAAAATAACAGGCGTTTATATGTATGTAAAGTTGCGGTTTTTGTGATGAATAAACAAACAAAGACGTGCTCCATCTGAGGATATTTTACTCCATATTACGAAGTGGTCAAGATGTTATGCGCAAACAAAAGCTCTCGTTAGGACATATGTAAGAAATTAAAAAATACATTTAAAAGATGGCGCCTTATAATAGTGAAATTACGAGTAAGCATATATAATATTGAGGATCCTGCACATGACATGGCTTTGCAAAATTTTTATTCTTGTGAAATCAAGAATAACATTTTTCAAACCATAAGAAGTAATTGTGTTTAATTTCTTTTGTTCTATCTATACCTTTAGTATGAGTTCTCTTCATTGTTCAGAGTTTAGATGAAGAGAGACTATTTAACTACACTGAAGAGCCAAAAAAAACTGGTACACCTGCCTAATATCGTGTAGCCACCCCCCCNGCCTTATATCGTGTAGGACCCCCAAGCACGCAGAAGTGCCGCAAGACGACGTGGCATAGACTCGACTGATGTCTGAAGGTATGCAGGAGGCAATTCACACCATGAATCCTGCAGGATAAATCCAATCTGCGCCAATTTGAGAAAGGGTTGCACGTCTGTCACGTTTAATGATTCTCGTCAGTCGTTGTTTGTCCTATTCTTTCACAATCTTTTTGCAGCCGCAGCAATTTCGAAGATGTGATGTTTTACCGATTTTCCTGATATTCACGATAAACTCGTGAAATGGTCGTACGCGAATATCCAAATGGTATCGCTATCTCGGAGATGCTATGTCCCATCTCTCGTGCGCCGACTATAACACCACGTTCAAACTCACTTAAATCTTGATAACCTGCCATTGTAGCAGCAGTAACCAATCTAGCTGCCGACCGTATCTCGTTACTCTGATTGATTCCATACCTATGTTATTTGCATACGCACGCCTATACCAGTTTTTTTTGGCTCTTCAGTGTGTAAATTCTTGCTCCTTTGTTAGCAATAAGAAACATACAGGTTTGCTGTGTTGCAATGCAAGTCTTGGATACTAGAGTAACTGCTACTTCAGAGCAGTTTAAAATCACTGCTATTTTCTCTAAGCAGTTCCAAGAGTCACTGCTCCGTGAAAGTACCAGTCAAAGCCATCTTTAAAACAAATATTTACATAACTCCCAAATGAGAACAATTCATAAAATGATCAGTAGCAAGGTCAAAAGATTATAATTGTACATACAATTCAATATATCAAACCAAATCGCTAAAGCGTTCATTCATGAGACATGCCCAACCTATATTTTATTATTTATAAAAAGACAATTCTATCCAAAATATGTTGGTGATATTACAAAAGTAAATTCNGCCCAACCTATATTTTATTATTTATAAAAAGACAATTCTATCCAAAATATGTTGGTGATATTACAAAAGTAAATTTGTATACATAACACAAATTAATTTTTTTTGTTGAATGTAATAATTACGCACCAACATTTGCACAGTATTTGTAAACACTTACTAGTCTTCTGTGCTTTGTGGTTAGGTTCTTGGTTCTTGAGAATCATTGANATTTGCACAGTATTTGTAAACACTTACTAGTCTTCTGTGCTTTGTGGTTAGGTTCTTGGTTCTTGAGAATCATTGAGCAAGGGTAGTAATTGTAGTAGGCTGCTTACGTTGCAAAATCAGTTAAAAATGCATAAAATATTAACTGTTTTTTGATTATCCCCAGGAATTTGAAAGTGTAGGGTTCTATGTGCTTGATTACCTGAACAGAGTGCAAATACTGCAATATAAACTTTAAGTGGGCGCAAAAAGACACATGCATAAACACTACTGTGCCGTATGCATAGAGTGATAGTGGGGTACGTAAAAAATAAAAAGACAGCTGCATTGGAAGCAAATTTGTGAAATTTTCAGATTGACATAAAAACAAAGAAGTTTCTACCACAAATTCATGCAGACAAATTATTGTAAACTGAAGCAATACATTACTTATCAAATGATACATAAAAATATTCACTTGAAACAACAAAATTTAATTATGCCCACCCCAGCTCAAGACGGAGTAACATGAGATTCTGTAAAATGGACGCCAATTACATAGGAAATAAAGTCAAGTTCCGGAGTATTTGTTCTATACTTTTATTTATCATTTTAGTGACACAGTTCACATACGAAGTTCAGGTATGCAGAGTACGAACCGTTCACAGATAAATAGACAAGTGCAGAACAGCGCCACAGTCGTTTACAAAGTATTCATGTCTCAAAAACTTGCATCACAAGACAAAGTTACGAAGGCAGGAGGGATGTTCGTTCCCTCCTGACACCCTAGCGACCTCCCACACCGGCGGAAATAATTTAATAGAATTTAATAGTTTAAGCCGAAAAGAAATGTAGTGATAAAAGATTTAGCGGTCGCTGGTGCTTGCCGGTGTGGGTGAAGTTCTTCACGCCCGATGCATCTTCTTTGACGGTTGGTTACTTTTTCTTTCTTAGGCGATAGACACCCCAAGTATTTATTCTGCAGGCCTATCGCCCCCTTCTCCTAAGATAAGGGCACGGCAGCCTCTGCCAGCAGCGTCATCCAAACTGCGCTGTGTCCTGCTTAACTGCGCCGTCAACATACAGATAAATGAACTTCTTGTACAAAACGTGTCGACGCAGTCTGAAAGTTTCTAAATAATGATGACGCTTAACAAAAACTAAAACTTTCGAAACGACAACCGGACGCCTGATAAACGTAAAACAGCAAACGTATGCCCGATAAACAAACTATCACGGTAAAACAAACCACCACTGCTTTTAATTTCAAACCCAATAAAAATATTATGAAGCTTACCAAAGCAAAAGAAAAATGAAACACGTGTCCCGAAAATTAAGAATACTGCGTCATTACAATACCTTATCGCAACTGAACAAAGTTTAAAGTCTTCAGTAAGATAGACACGAACTCTGGATTTTACCAAGTCCCACTTAGTAAAAATAGCCAGCCGCTCACAACATTCATCACCTCGTTTAGGAGTTTCATGTATCGAAGATTGCCTTTTGGTTTAAATGTGGCCCCAGAGTATTTTAGTTGTAAGATTGCCCAAATCCTGGAACACATACCACATGTCCTTCAGCACGTTGATGATGTTCTAGTTTATGGGAAGACAGTCGAACAACATGATGCAACACTGCGCCTGGTACTGGCTAAGTACAAGGAAGAAGGTATTACTATTAATATGGACAAAAGTGTTTTTGGGGTAGATAAGGTTAGGTTTTCGGGTCAGGAGAATTCATCAGAGGGTATATCAGTTGAACCGAGCAGAGTCAACGAGTATCAGGCTCATTGGTATAACAATCACTACCAATTCAAAGAGCGCCTTCCGTTTAGGAAAGGCGATCAGGTCTGGGTCCGGGACCTCCGGAAATACAGGAGAACGGTACATAGACCTAGTGAATCATCTACACCTATGTCATACCAGGTTCAAGTAGGCAGCAGAACATATCGGCTTAACCGCTATCAACTGGTGCACGCACCTTTGCGGGGAGAAGGAGTGATCGGGCTAAGCGGAGCGTTGATGCCGAACAGAAGCGAGCCACTAAGAGGCACCGAGCAAAGCCATGGGAAAGAATGGCAACCCAAAGGGTCCACTGCCACCGCTTCATCAGAGGGGTCTAACGAGTCAGACAGTGACTCTGAATGGCGAGGATGGGACAATGAAGGGAAGCCTGAGAGCCCAATCCTTCGTAAGTCGGGTAGGAAAAGGGCCCACCGAGGTGGATGGCAGAGTATTGTCGTCCTGTGTAGTAACCTTGTTTGTATTTAAAGTTTTGTATTGTCAGTAAGAATTGTAACTTGCACTTTTAATTTAACTGTGTGCTAGTAATTTGTGTCATTGTTTGTATTTGAAGGTNAATTTAACTGTGTGCTAGTAATTTGTGTCATTGTTTGTATTTGAAGGTCTTGAATATAAAGGGGGAGATGTTGTATCCTTGACTAGGACAGTTGTTGGGAAGATGGCCACGAGGTTAAGTAACAAGGAGCTACATGTGCCTCAGCTTAGAGTAGTGTGCCATTAACTTATTTAATGCCCTGCCTGAGATACACAGTAACGATGCAACAGATACTGACTCTTGACCCTGACCTTCCTGCATGGGTGCCTGAATGCACGGAAACCCTAGGCTAACAAATATAACACTGCTCACACCATGTGAACAAAAAATTCAGTGGAGCCAGACACCAGTGACCTAAAGTGCTATCAGCCTGTTGTCACAATTATACTTTTGTCACAGGGGAAAGAGGCATGAGCCAGCTGAGCCCATATCACTAAAAATCCAACACAGCCCCGTCTCTGCCCCCAGCAAACTTCTGGATGCCCAACAACATGAGGTGATCAGCAACCCAGTTACAGCACACAAATTAGCTGGGTTTTTCTTTTCGCCACTCCACCAAAATGTCAGTTTGTAAATAAGTCAACTGCCACCAACGAGCTTCACAGCATCATTGATAAGAAACTCTTCACTTTTGAACTTAAATGTATAGTTCCTTTACCTAATGTTATATGGTGAATGTTACTTATGCTCATGCAGTCCTTATGTCATTGCTATTGGTGTTAGACTGCAGAGCATGAGAATTCTCTCCCTCTGCCAGTGAAGCACAGCATGTAGTGATGTCCTCTGTGTGATATGAGACTGTTAACATAAATTACATAACATCTCAAAAGCATGCAGTACTCAAATAATTGCATTTTAAAATCATTTTTAGATGTGAAATGTAGGTGGCATTGCACTTTACATGTGATACAATCTAATATTAGCAGTAATTTTCACTAAATGTGCAAATAAATTATTTTTAGGGTGCCTAACATTATTTTTGTAATTTGCAATCATAAAACTAGGTATGGTTGTGGTTCAGTACATAGGGATGGTGAAATGGTGGCCAGTGAAGTTAAGTGACATGGCAAGCAGGCTGATTCGTAACTACTTTGTGGCCAGCCGCAGACTGCGACCACATTGTCTTCCAGTTGGGGCTGTCAACACCATGTAAGTACCAGTTGCTCACTGCATTGTGCATTTCTAATTAACATTTTCTGGGTAGAGGTTTGGTGCATCAGTTATGAAACAGACTAGTGAGGTGCAAGCAGATTTTTGTCATTTACATAACGTATTGTTTACAGTATATTATTTTTAACATGTGTGCTACTAATTCATCATGTTGACGACAGTACATAATAAATGGTAGAACAGTGTGAGCAATACCATGTAACGTTTATTGTATATTGTAGTCTTACATTACAACTGTACATAAAATTTCCCTTGCTAAGCAGGATATGTCAATCACATTATCAGCAACTGCCACACTGTTTGAGGTATTTTGTAAGCAAAGGAAACCCAACATTATCTGCTTATTTGTACTATGTGTTTGTTATTTCGTAACAACTTGTATGTATAACTTTCTGTATATTTTACAAGTAGAAGTAACCCTGGTTAACAGTGGAAATGCAATTTTAAACTTTTGGTAAGGATAGTAGCTGTGCATGTAAGTTCCTTGGCTAATGTCCATATCCCCTGCCAAAACATTTTGTTACATCTCCACAAGAGATATTTTTTTGTCCTTTACTTATTATGGTAGCCACATTTCAGGAATCCTTATTTCTTAGCTATATAATTACACTTACAGAAGACCCCAGGAAATTCTCAAAATTTATGAGATGAAGTCACAAATAAAATGATGGCAGATAAAGTCAATTTAAGGTAGTAAGCAAGAACAAACTTGGTTCACAAACTGTTGTCTGGGGTTTCTGAACTTCACTGGGCTACATGTCCACCAAATAGTTCGAGATAGAAACTTGTCAAAGTTCCTGGGCATCAATTAGCAATCTGCTTAGCATGAAAACCCAGGGAGGTGTGCGTTGCCTGGCCGGTTCGGTTGGCAGACACAGACAACTGTGGCTCTGGCCATCTGGATGGAATTTAGACTATCACTCCTGAACTGCAGTGTTGTTGGGACCATGCCCTCGCTAATGGAAAGTTTTGCTGATAACTTAAAAGTCTCTTGAGAGATTTTTATTCACCAGCTTTTATTGGTGCACTTCTGACACATGGTTACACAAATTATATGTACTTATTTCATATGTATACTAATGTATACTACTGCGTCATTACATACTATACTAGACACGTACAAAAGACACAGTTACCTTTTCCTGATTGAAAAATAATTTTCTCAGGCTGTATTGTAACAATTATCTTATTTTAACTTAGTTTTCAGTGTTTTTGCAAACACCTGGGGTGCGTTCAAAAAAATAACAGCTGCTCATAGAACATGACAGCCTGTCGCCTCTATATTGAATTATGCCAATTTGATTCACTGACGCCTATCACTCGGCACAAGACTAGCAAAAATTGTTTATGATTTTATTGAGACGACTGGCATACGTCAATAGCGAACGTCAATAGCAATTTTTTATTAGTTTAAATTTTACTTTACTTTTGCTTTTACTCAGCCATTTCCTTTTGGATTTTGCAATGACCATTTATTGCACTCCCGCACGTCACCCTCCACACAACACTGTGCATATGACGTCACGAATTACGGGTGATTAGTGTGTGTTAATTGATTTTATCACTCGTCACGTGGTCGGCAGGAAGGCTCTGTTGATGTTGGTTGCACTTGTTGTCTTCCGGTGATGTTGGCCGCCGGTCCACTGGCTGTTACTATGCACGTGAGCATGTTCAGTCTGCCTGCTCTAGTGCGCTCGCAGAGCCCCATACACTGCCGGAACGTCGCCGCTTTGCTGATGTTCTGGTGCATGTGTTAGGTTCAGGCTTGGAGGAGTGGGTGGAGGGGGTACTACGATAGTTCAACCCCTCAGGAAGTTTAGCATCTACGAGGAGGTATCTGTGCCATGTGTTATTCCCTACATTATAGTTACAGAAATTGTATTCCTTGCAGGTAGTAGTATCACCTCTAGGTTATTGTAAGCACTTTTTTTTTAAACAACACAGTGTCTGACCATATTTTATTTTCTATGTTGAAAATATAGCAAGTATTTCTATTATATGTATCAATTAAATACAAAGTTTTTAGATAAAATAAACAATTCATATGGTTTTCACCAGTGGTGTAACTAGGTTATAAGCACCTTGAGTAGTTTTGACGGAGGATCACGTTTACTCATTGCGATTAACATTAACCAGTACCAGTAACGTTCTGATGGTTCTCTGTAAATTTACTATTTTTTTTTNGTTTACTCATTGCGATTAACATTAACCAGTACCAGTAACGTTCTGATGGTTCTCTGTAAATTTACTATTTTTTTTTCAAATAAGCTTTAATTCCATTTTTATTTGTTTAATATATTTTACAATTCCAAAAATTGATTGTTTTANTTTTTTTTTCAAATAAGCTTTAATTCCATTTTTATTTGTTTAATATATTTTACAATTCCAAAAATTGATTGTTTTAGTATTTAGAAATATTTTGTAAAATGCCTTTGCTTGTTGGTAACATTCTAACTATTAAAAAATTGAACATGATGGGTAAGTAATATTAAGAAAGATTAATACAATTCTGTGAACACTGTTTATATAAAGTCGTAACATTTCAGTAGAAATAGAAGTCGGAAATTCTGTTTTCCTTTTTTTTTATTTGTTCTTCCTCTCCAACAAATTAGACAAATATAATTTGTTTCATTCTCTCAAAAAAAATAAACATCACTAATTTTACATTATTGATAATTAACTTTGAAACATATTGTAGCAGTTATAGTAATTAAGAATATCTATTATCAGTCATTATTTCAATTTTTTACTTCATCACCACCCACACATCAATTTTTGACAGTGGTGACATATTTATTACAGAAAAAAGTTCTATTCCAACTTAAGCATCATACTTTTTATTGCTCTCTGATTGGCTGTCATCTGACCACGCCACATTTATCCTCCAATCAGGACACTTTTCTTTAATGTTACATGGTTGAAAATTTGCAATACTTTATNTGACCACGCCACATTTATCCTCCAATCAGGACACTTTTCTTTAATGTTACATGGTTGAAAATTTGCAATACTTTATTTATACCCTCTAAGGATAAATGAATAATAACAATAACAACAGCAATAACCTCTAAATAATTTCTGCATCAACAAACTCGTGATGTAACCAAACTTACACTGCACTGCGCTTAAATCATATAATAAATATTAATTTGAAAATTATGTTAATTAATTGCCACCATAACCAAATAACCTGAAACCAAAGATAAATATAATACCTGGAAAATCGCAACATTACAATAGATTAAATATTGACTATAGATTAAAAATATAGACGTTGAAGCTTGGATAATACAGTTGTGAGAAAATCTTTTGTCATACCGCGGACATAATCTTAAATTTAATATGAAGTATTAAAACATAGCATCATACCAGGAAACATATGTTAAAATGTAAAACTAGTCTCTTTGGCATCTTTTCACTTGCAAATTGTGCAATCACATGGCTATAATTATTTTTTTACACTCTTGACCCTTTTGATGGAGGTTATTGCTAAATAGTTCAGGCAGTTCTACAACATGCTAATTTTNATTTTTTTACACTCTTGACCCTTTTGATGGAGGTTATTGCTAAATAGTTCAGGCAGTTCTACAACATGCTAATTTTGAGGTAGTTCTTAATTATTTCTGATTTGGAAAATTACCTCTCGGCTAAGGCACTATTCACTTGCACCATAAGGAATATTAGACATCAGGAAAGCCAGTAGCAAATTGCATGCTGATTAGGAAAATTTCTCTGAGCTATCTAATATTCAGTAATATACTGTGACTCGTAAAAATTATTTTCAATCTTGTGACTGTGTACCTAGATTGGTAGTTTTCACCATGTGTTTGCGTGATTCCAAGACATCATCATAATTTGAAGAACTACAAACAAATGTTTCGAAAATAGGAAATTCACACAAATTTCATTTGTGTCTAAGCTGTGGTTAAACACTTCAACCAGAAAAAATTATTCATTGTCAACAATAATGTCATATTCTAGAAGTTATTAAAATATGTTTCTCTTTCATTTTAATTTCTTCTCAGGAAAATTAAATAAACTTGCTATCGTTCACAAAGTATAGCTGCTGAGTTTTTTGTTATCTCAGTTTTGTTATCATGTCACCAAAGGAAGACAACATTCTGAATTCATGTTCTAAGTATTCTTCAACATACTGTATATTTTTAAAAAAGTATCAATAGAATTTAGCTCTAAAGTTTCCAATACAATTAGAATTACTCGGGACTTTTGTTCAAAATAATTTATTAATGATTTTGATTAAAGCTCTTCTTCCCAATTTTTATTATTTAAAGTTACACCTGTGTTTTATTAATGTCAAAATAATCACTGCAAAGTGCAGTCTTTATTTCTACTAGACCATGTAGTTAGACAAGCNCTGTGTTTTATTAATGTCAAAATAATCACTGCAAAGTGCAGTCTTTATTTCTACTAGACCATGTAGTTAGACAAGCCATTTTGAGTCTTTACTAGGAATGTTGATATTTAGTAAGGTCCATCGAGAAACATAACTAAAAATATGTACAAACACTGAACGTAATTGAAAAAGTTTTTGATTTCCAGGAATGTTTGAAACAGAGTTATTAATTGCTAAGTTTAAGGCATGAGCACAGTAGTACACATGATAGCTGATGAATTTCCATTTCTAATGCTTTCCTGGAGGTCCCTGTAGATCCCATCCTTATTTTCTGCTCCATGGTATCCATAACCTCTTATTTTCAAAAAATTAGTTAGTTCTTTAATAATACCCATTATGGTTTCCGAGAAAACTCCTCATGCAAGTGTGAGNCTGTGTTTTATTAATGTCAAAATAATCACTGCAAAGTGCAGTCTTTATTTCTACTAGACCATGTAGTTAGACAAGTCATTTTGAGTCTTTACTAGGAATGTTGATATTTAGTAAGGTCCATCGAGAAACATAACTAAAAATATGTACAAACACTGAACGTAATTGAAAAAGTTTTTGATTTCCAGGAATGTTTGAAACAGAGTCATTAATTGCTAAGTTTAAGGCATGAGCACAGTAGTACACATGATAGCTGATGAATTTCCATTTCTAATGCTTTCCTGGAGGTCCCTGTAGATCCCATCCTTATTTTCTGCTCCATGGTATCCATAACCTTTTATTTTCAAAAAATTAGTTAGTTCTTTAATAATACCCATTATGGTTTCCGAGAAAACTCCTCATGCAAGTGTGAGGCAGAGGCGGCTTACAAGATGACTCATCTCATCCTCACAGTTAACGAATTAGCTAACCCAACACGGATGTAAAATCACTAAAAGTTATAATTATGTAATGTTAAATGCATTTGTAAGTAAACATTCTTTAAATGTACAGTACTTTCTAATTGATGTCTGTTCATTTTTAAAACCAAAACATTTGCACCCCTCTGAAGCCTGGCGGAACTGCTTCGCTATAGTTACATCACTGGTTTTCAAAATGTGCTCACTTCATACTTGAAACACAGGATGAGTGGCCCAGTCAGCCCTTCAGATATTGCTAAGTAGTTGAGCAGGCCGTATGTATGCAGTAACTGGGTCACATTGAGACTCGGATACCCCATGAAAAACCCAGTACCCTAAATGTTTTTGTAGCTAGAAATTGAATTCTCTACTCAAAACAGATTGTGTAAACATATATTGCATACATTTTGAGTGTATGTCAAGATGGGCAAGGATAATGAAATTTTTAGAAATTGAAGAAGAATCGTATGTTTCTGCTCTAGATGACGTGAGAAAGCTATCAAAACCTATCANTAAGTAGTTGAGCAGGCCGTATGTATGCAGTAACTGGGTCACATTGAGACTCGGATACCCCATGAAAAACCCAGTTACCTAAATGTTTTTGTAGCTAGAAATTGAATTCTCTACTCAAAACAGATTGTGTAAACATATATTGCATACATTTTGAGTGTATGTCAAGATGGGCAAGGATGATGAAATTTTTAGAAATTGAAGAAGAATCGTATGTTTCTGCTCTAGATGACGTGAGAAAGCTATCAAAACCTATCANATGAAATTTTTAGAAATTGAAGAAGAATCGTATGTTTCTGCTCTAGATGACGTGAGAAAGCTATCAAAACCTATCACTAGCAGCTCATTTAGATACAAGGATATGATTAGTTTCAGCACATACCTATTTTACAATCATTCATTAGGGTAGACTCTTGAAATCAAGATTTTAAACCAACTGGGTTTTAATATTTACCGTAAAAAGTAAATCAAGTAACATGCATGTAACTTATTAAGCTCATATTTATTTGTTTTCTATAAGTGAATTTACTAAAATTAATTTATATTCAAATGTTATAAGTAGAACTTATTATGTATTTAATAACACATTCAGGCCTATTTTGTTTCTTCTAAGTCAAATTAATATGTTACGTTAAATCTACACCTGCGAAAAAATCATTTAGTTAATCAAAGGGCAGTTCAGTGATTATGGTTCATGGAACCAATCTCTTGGTGCCAGGCCTACTGGAGGTTGAGAAACCGATCAATCACATTTCACATTTAACAACCCAACAGTGAACCTAACCATTGTAGGAATTTGTCCTTGAGGGGTTCTGGCTGCTTTAGGTTACCAGTCTATATTGTCTCACAATAGAAAAGATTTACAGAATGTAGAGCCACTCATACACCACGCCAAAATTTTCAGTCACTGCGAGAATGCCATACACATTTCATGACCTGTCCTACCCCTGTAAGTTTTGTCAATCTGTTAAGAGGTTTCGCATCACAAGAAGTGACAGGTGCAGGTGTAAAGAAAACTATGTCAGTTTGCCACACAGTGATCAGGGCATACGCTCGGCAAACCCCGAGCAGCATGAGGGTGGGAATGTTCCCAGAGTACAGATGCTGGGTTGTCACATCCATTATGGGACCCGTCATCACTGCCGGTACCAGGTATGAGATTCAACAGTGGCAGTGATTACTCTCACTTTCCTTGCATGAGCTTTCAGGGACTTTCAGCTGTCCTCAGTTTCAAAAGTCTGCACCTAAACCCATCCCACCTACTCTGATGTTGTCTGGCAGTACAACTGTATGTCAGAATCTGCAAATCCAGCTCTTATAAAATAATGGCAGGCTATTGAAGTATAGAATATTAAGTTTGAGTATGTCCCTGGAAACTGCAACTGTATAATATACACTATGCTGTTTAAGTTGTGTTTGCCCATAAAAATTATTTTAAATTTACTGGTTATATTCCCAGGAGCATCCAAGATGCCAAGAATCCTTATATTTGTAAACTATGCACCGCTATGGGGAAAATGTAAGGGATACAAGCTGTTGAAATTGCATAAATAAAAGAAGAGTGCATTTATACTTTACGTTACACCATTATGTATATCTGTATAGTGGAATATTTTACAAGTCTTGCATGGCTAATTTTGGTCCAAAAAGTGTCTTGTACTAGCCTATGACATGCTTGTGGTATAAACTGCGTGGATGTCAGAAAAAAACNATTTTGGTCCAAAAAGTGTCTTGTACTAGCCTATGACATGCTTGTGGTATAAACTGCGTGGATGTCAGAAAAAAACACTGGCAGCATTATACATACTGAGCTGTGATAAAGTTGTGTTAAGCAAATTAGTAAAAGTTGTTCTTTTTGTTTTGTTGGATTTTAAAAAATCTAATGTTTTAACAAGTTCTCAGTTGATACACATTTCAGTTACAATCTAAGTATGAAATCATAGTGTAATTAAGTTTATAACAATTTCACAATGACATGTGATTGATGTATGGGTACCAGTCATGAAGTGCAAAGCAGTGTTCAGAAATGCTCAGTAGCAGATCAGTAAATAGCAAGTCTTACTGTTCAGTCCAGTCATGGTCACTTCCAACTTGTCTGCTAAAGTTCTACTTTCAGGTTATTCCTCTGCCTCATGCAAACAAAGCTTCCCACACACCACATTTGTGTGCACTCAGTTAATATTATTTTGCATGAAAATTATTTCTTACTAGGCATTACCAACACACACATTTTCTCACTGATTTTATTCATATTGGTTATAAATATAACATAATTTATAAATAAAATATAAAAAAATTAATTTAACCAAAAATAAGATACTTTTATGTAAACAGGAGAATAAAAACACTTGTGATTTATGACATATTTAGGAAATTACCACACACATGATACACTGGTTATTTTTCAAAGGTTTGATTCAAAAAGTGTGAAAAAACCATGAATAGAGTATATATGCCTCAACACGGCTATATTCTGCTCATGGTTATCTGAGCACTTTTGNGTGTGAAAAAACCATGAATAGAGTATATATGCCTCAACACGGCTATATTCTGCTCATGGTTATCTGAGCACTTTTGAAATAAACCTTTGAGAAATGTCACTGCCCCTACCAGCACAATTTTAATGTGCTCGCCTACTGGCAAGTGCCCAGTAAAGTTGGTAACGATGGAAGGAAAGTAGTTCCATGTCTTAATATTTAATTAAAATTGTTAAGTAAACAATTGTTAATACTGAAATTGTTTCTTTAGATTTTTTTATGTATTAAGTGTAAGAATAAGCAAATTTGTAAAATATTTACACTTCTAATAATTTCTTAATTTTCCCTGACAAACACATGAATAAAGTGAACAGCCCCATGGCAATGTTAATTTTACATATGGTCAAAGAATACACAATGTGCATAGAAGTAGATATCATGCAGGGCTTTCAAAAGTGCTCACTTTACCGTGAACAACGTTTAAGAGATAATGGTAAACGGGTAGTGGAAGCTACTCTGATGGGTGAGTGATTGCATGTGTGTGGCAGCACCAGACTGTCGGAGGCGTGGGCCCGGCTGGCCCTACAGCAGGAGGTGAGCCCCGCCCATGTGATGGCCGTGCTGTTCCTCTACGAGGAGGCCATGACTGCAGTGTTTGGGCCTTGCCTTGTAACCCCGCGACCGCCCCCCACTGCCTACCAGCACCTGCCCTTGCACGTACAGGTAGGTCTCCAGTCTTCTCGCACTCTGTGTGGACACTCTTGGTGGTGTAGCTTTCCTGCAGTTCCCTCAGCAAAATGAGAGAAAATTATTGAGATGCAAGCTGTAGATGAACTTCTTTATAGGCTGTTCATGGTAAAGTGAGCATTTTTAAAGGGTGTGCTTAAGATNAGATGCAAGCTGTAGATGAACTTCTTTATAGGCTGTTCATGGTAAAGTGAGCATTTTTAAAGGGTGTGCTTAAGATGTACTGTTCTCCTCATATTTTATACGTCTTGTCGTATGTAAAATTTACATTGCCAAGGATCTAATGGCATTATTCATGCATCAATCAAGTGAAACTTTTAGGAACATAAATGTGTTATTAATGTGCTAGTTCATACTCTGTGTTTAATGCAAAACAAATCCAATGTGGTTTGCCATAAATTAAAACATTACACTCACAATAAACGTAGACTTAGGACTATTTTACTTAATTTGCTGCCAACTAAACTTCCTACCAGCGTAGGCGGTAGCATATGTGCAGTGGTTTTTTTTTTCAAGGTTGATTTCTAAAGTGCTCACTTTATCGTGGACAGCCTATACCACTTCCATGTGCAGCTTTAGCTACCAACAGTGCCGTACCTTCTTCCCCATAGTCTCCCAGTTTTGAGTATAATATGTGGTGGGGACTGCTTGACTCTCACCATGTCAAANCGTACCTTCTTCCCCATAGTCTCCCAGTTTTGAGTATAATATGTGGTGGGGACTGCTTGACTCTCACCATGTCAAACCTGGATTTTCACACGTGAAAAATGTGATATGTTGCTGTTAGTCGGTGGGTTTTCTTGGGATGCTCTTGTTACCCCACCATAGCATTTATTTGCTGCTCCATAGTCACCTTGCTTTACCCTCGGCTGTTAAGCACCGCCCAAAGTAAGTTGCTGGAAGGATAATAGAGGACAGTATGCACAAACTAGCCTCTCCTTAATGCTATATTGATGTGCAGAATTCAAGACCATAGAGTAAATACAGTACTAGTACAAATTGGACATTCAATGCTATTGAATATTCACATTTTTTTTGTCCAATCATCTATAAGAAAAAAGAAATTAGACAAACATGAAAACAAATTCGCTGCAACTTAAAATTAAAATTTTTTGATTAGTCCTTTAATTTGTGACTTGTTATGATTGATAATTTGTTTTAAGCACTAGACATGTGCGCATTCACTGGCATTTAATTAGAAAATAGTATCCAAAATTGTTTTAAAAATAATTTGGTTTTTTTGTTTGTAAGCAAAGTGGAGCCACCCTTCTGTTTTTTGTTCAGATTGCTAAAAATATGTAATTTGAAGTTATTTATTTTGTGTACGAAATTATGATTTGTACACAACACTTGATCATGTTCCACAAAATTATTTTTACATACTACTGGGATTTGTAGGGTGATTGATGTTTGCATAATTTTTTTTTTTTTTTTTTTTTTTTTAACTGATGTAGCTGCGTTTGTGCTATACAAAAATGGTGTAGCATGGATCTGATAAAAATATAAATATACAAACATTTCATATCAAAGCCAAACAAAAACAGTTTCCAAACAATGCCTCCGACAAAATGGAAAAAATAACAGCATCTTATCTACAATTAAATTGTAGGTCGTAACAGTGACATTCCCAGTGCAATATGAAAAGCTGTCTAGAAATGCTCCGTGCATCACTTCAACACTATTAAAACAAATCAACCCTAAATATTCTGCACTATTTAATAGAAAATGTACACAAATATGGAGATATTTTTAAGTGTGTCAGTCAAATACGATTTTGACAGTCACGAAATGCACCACAAGGTTATAAAAGAACGGTACAATCAATAAATAAAGACCTTTAAGTAGTAAGTTTTCATATCTAAAATTACAAGAGATATCGTTGACAATCAAGCTATTTTACAAACAAATATTTAATCAACAGTGATAAAATTATGTGAAAAATTTTTAATCCTTGGGTGTGTGAAACTGGTGCACTAAAATTGACAAAACCAGACCTGCAGATGAATTAAAAGGTCTCCAATATGGTGACATAGATGTGTAAATTCTGTAATTGCAGGGCAATTGAAAGAAAAAAAGGTGAGATGGATGCCCGAAAATAACATTGATAGTGAGAGAGTAACTCGTTATACAATACAGTTATTTCAGAGTGGTGGCAAACCTTGAAAAAGGAGAATTTCGAATTTTTTACCACGCTGTCTTTTGAAGACTGACGATATTGCAAAGTACGTTTTGTACATTGCATTAACTTGTGTTAGTTGTACCGCAACAGTTTTGTATTATCAAAATTAGTAACGTTTAGTAACGAAACTGTAGAAAAAAGGACCTTAGCGACTTAGCTTAAAAAATCAACTTTCAGTGACTAGCTCTGAACCGTCCATCATGAGGTTTAAGATTTAAGACCATGAACACTCTTTATAAATGTGTATTCCTTGGAATTGCATTATATGGAGCAGCAGTCTGGTACCCCAATGCCAAACTAGTGCAAACACAAAGACTATTGTTGAAAACTCGGAGACCAGCGTTACTGACAATCACCAAGCTACACCGGCTATCAGCAAGGCATACAAACTACTTATACTAAAACGTTACAATTTATGGTGGGAACATTCCCACAGGATATTTTAGTAGACGAGGGAAGCTTGACGCGCAATGGGCATCGTCATTCACCTGCTGTAGCATCGCCACAGCAGCGACACCCTCCTAAGAAGAGCTATTACGCCGCACATACCACAGCATGCCTTGAAGGCCAGCGTTGGCTTGCCCAGCTGATGCCTCCTGCTGTGCCGCAACCTGCTTCGCATCATGCCATTGCTCTCTTACCCCTCCAGCCTTCAGCCATCTCTACCAACTCACCGCTGCACTCTCTTCGATATCCCTCTACCGCTACCGCCACACCTCTCCCCCTGCGCTGGCCTTTCGCACCGCATATAAATAGGGCTCGCAGTCCTCAGTTCGAGGCTGTCTTGCGTCAGTCATTCACAGAACGTCACTCTGCCCGAGCGCATACAGAGACGCTGACTTACATCAGTCTAGTTGCACAATGTCACACTGCCCAAGCGCCCACTGACACCACGACATCCTTCGCAGAACATCACTCTGCCCAAGAGTCAACTGACTTCTTCAAGTTGTCACTGCCATTTGCAGCATTGTTAACTGTTGAGTGTCTTACTCTGCACAACACCGCCTCGCTGCACGCCAGCATGCCGAAGCCTGCTGCGCTTCTAGCTACTATGTAGGTCTCCCGCAGTTGACTCTAGGCTGGTCAAAATATGTCTAAAATCTTTGCTGTATAATCCAGGTGGCCTGTGGAGCAAAGGCCCAATGCCCCAAATATTTGCCACAAGCCACAAGGAAAGGGAGGAGGCTGCTTTATTGGGATGGGCATTGTGCACACCTGCCCCCTCGTGGAGCCATACTCTGGCCACACTGTCATCATCTGTGGGTGTTTACCTTGATGCTACTCGCTCCGTGTGATATACAGAATGATTCGTAGTGATCAAGTAACCTCTCTGGTGCTGACTACTGGTGCCTTAGGTGTCGAGGGTTGAAACCTCGAGTAATGCTTCTTCTCCTTTCTCTGCTCTATCTCTCTCTCTCTGGCCTCATGGGCAATGCATCATAGGGGTTATTTGGAGGCTTATTACACTCTGTCTTACCAGGATAGCTGTCATCTTCTGNCTGGCCTCATGGGCAATGCATCATAGGGGTTATTTGGAGGCTTATTACACTCTGTCTTACCAGGATAGCTGTCATCTTCTGCGGTACGGGAGGGGTAGGAGGTGAGTCTGCGACTGATGGCAGCTGCGATGTAGGTGGTGTCTCGAGGCTGTGGTCCCTTCTGATCCATTCCCCCAAGAAAGGGGACACACAGTAATTACAAAACAAACCGCTAAATGGAATTTAACCATCATAGGTGTCTTCCCTAATAAATACGCCAGTCGGGTTATTGGTCACACAAATTGATTTTATTGGTCGTAAACAGACAACAAACGACCCGAGTCTGAACCCAGAGGTTAGGGGCCTTAAGGATGGGGACCAATACCGACCTATGTTGTTCTCTAAGAACAATAGGCATTAGACACAAATACTTTGAGCAACCTTTGAGAGACGAACGCCGACACTTAGTTGATTGTGGCTCCTGCTGGGAGTGGCTTTACGGTAGGGCGAGGTTAAGTCCGTTGGAAAGCCCTTCTTGGGCTCTACGCGGAGCCTCATTGGCATGGCCGTCTAGCTAGTGGCTTCCTCCAGCTCTGGAACTCTTTGGCGTCATGGTGGTCTTAGCTGGCGGCTTCCTTCGGCTCTGAAACTGTCTGTGATCACTCTGGTGCTGGTCCAGGGACTCTGGCAGGCGACCTCTTCCTTGTCGCCGGTCAACTGCTGTTTAGATGGCGCGTCGCTGCATATATCTCTACGCTGAGCTTCGCGCACTGCCGCCATGAGTGCTGAGTGCAACCCCTTCCTTACTTCTCCCTCTCCGCCTCACTACAGGCTGGTGGTGTGGCTGTTTATACTTGCTGCTGGGCTGTCCAGCCTTGCGGCTATGCACCTTGCGAGGCTGCTAGGTTTTGGTGGGATGCATCAATGCCCCCTCAGGTGCGGAACACAGTGACTCGAGTGCTAATCTCTCAGGGGTGTTGGTTTGCGATGAC
>NQII01001284.1:416999-435804 GCA_002778355.1 Clitarchus hookeri
ACTTTAGAATATAAGCAATATGCGAAATGTGTCAACCTCACTGTCTCCAGAAAACTTTCACTGCTGCTGCAGACACCTCTGAAGCACCAGCCAATCGGCGACTCATGACCCCATGTCATGCCTGTGGTCCGAAGGCTTAACCTCGGCCCTTTGCGCCCTGCGGTCCATCGTCTAACCTGTCCGCCTGGGGGAAACTTTGTGCCAGCTAGGGCTCCTACCCCACCTACCTTCAAACCAGCTCCTCCGCCTGCAGTATGGAGAATTACAGAAATACCGGCTTGCCCAGCACCTTTCACTAAATAAGGTGAGGAGGGCAGACATCCTGTTTATAGAGCACTGCTTCTTAGCTCGCAGGTGTGAGCTGCACGTCAACCAACTCGAGTCAGACAGTTAGCATCAATGGGTTGATGCTATGAATAAAGAGGACCATCTCTGCATTTTGAAAGACAGTGCATAAAAGTGTGGATAAGTTGGGCATCAGAAATAAAATTTTATCAGCACAATAACCCTTTAACCCAAAGCTTATATTATGCGAAGTTGGCTAGTGTATAATTGTCCCAAAGTAATTTAAATTCTTCTCCAGAGCCTTGACCTCAACCCAATTGAAAATTTGTGGACTGAGATTAAAAGAAGAGTAAGACAAACATTGGTAAGTGATAACTATGACTTGGAATTAATAATAAAGGAAGATTGGAGTCGTATTCACTCTGATGATACACTGAAATTATTCTTAAACATTCCCAAAATGCATGCGAGAGGTCATATAATGAAGTGGATGTGCTATGAAGTATCAAAGGTTGTCCGTTTTGTTTCACAGAAGAAATACAGTGGACTCTTTATTTGCAGTTTTTCAGGGGACCATCAAAAATTTTCCATACGTCCAGAATTTCAGTAATGATCTAACATGTACATCACAAAAACACAACTTCTAACTTATTAAACTTAATGTTGAGTATGAGAGTTGTACATTATCCTGTTTAACTAATAAACATAATAAAAATGGGAATTTTTAAATATCTTCAATATTACTGTATATAACTATTAAAAAATATTCCACCGCAACTCACCTAGATAAAGAATATAACATTACAACATACAGCATATAATTTATTGTAAGCCAACACTGAATGCAAGCAACCCCAGACTTTACCCTCTGAAAACGAAAATAATGAGACACTGAATACAAGCAAAATTTTGAATGTCCAGTGCGCACTCATCAGTTGAGAGCATGTGGAGAGGTTACTGATAGGGCAGTGTGTTTACAGCGGGTGTAACGAAAAGCGGAAGTCTCAGCAGTGGGAGGAGTGAAACAATCTACGCCTAGTCTTTAAAACCAGTCATCACCCAGAGGGAGAGTGTGAGAATGTCATGTTGGTTGCTAGTTAACCAGTTCCCACTCCACCAGCCATGTAAGTGGTGGAAAATGAGCTCTGTCGAGTATCACAGAGGACAGATGAAGATTACTCAATCCAGGCCGCATATCTATACTAATGTTGGCTACGCCATGCAAGCGTGGCAGTCTGCATTTTAAAGTAATTATCAATATTTCACTTTTAAAAAAGTGTGATTTTTTGACAGATTTGGTAAATTAAATTCTGATTTTATTTAAAGCACTTCTATAAAATTTGCAACTTTAGTTTGAAACGAAGCATAGGCCTATTCTGCAAGATATTTTGTAACAAAAGTTTTATTTACCTGTACTTTTGTCCCAAAACCAAAAAAAGACATAACCACTGTATGAAATTATTGGTTGCTAACAGCATCCCCATTCACAGAAGAAAAAGACATTCTACTCACAAGTTAATGATTTATATAATCTTGCAAATATAATGTTCTGGCCTAAATTGTAAATAATATAAAATCCAACATCCTTTGGATAACCAGAATACTGAGATCAATTTCATCATTCAACATCTAAATGTCAGTCCACTGTGGTACGGCTAAAGTGGTTGGGTTCAGCTTACTGAAATATTATTGATGGTGATAAATTTTGGAAAACCCAGTTATACTAAATACATGATGAAACCAGTAATATCGGACACACACAGCAAATGTACAACCTTATTTGAATTTCAGATTGATTGCAAAATGAAAGACTTCAGTGAATGGGCAGAACAGCACATATCGTCATTGCTGGGAGAGCTTGAAGAATGAGAAGATGACCTCGATATGCAGGAAGTACACGACTTACAGTAAAATTTAGATACAGCGTACTACACATTAACATATCTTTCACTTTAATGCATGATTCCCACCCAAATACTCGGTGTATTCTCTGTCTCATATCGCCTTATCAGTGCAATAGTGAAACAATTTGGAAATGGCTGATTTTCAGATTGGTAGTTCTATGTGTGGAGAGGACTTGTAGAATGTAGTGTAACATNAAACAATTTGGAAATGGCTGATTTTCAGATTGGTAGTTCTATGTGTGGAGAGGACTTGTAGAATGTAGTGTAACATCTCAAAATGTTATTTTTTTACCAATAATTAATGACACATGTTTCTTTACAACACTAATAATGAGTGTCAACACATGCTAGTCCAATACTGTAATATTTTGAGATATTACTGAATGTCAACAAATGTTACTGCTATACTATAACATTTCGAAAGTTACACTCAGGCCAACAATATAACTGTTTGTAGTTTATAAAAANAAATGTTACTGCTATACTATAACATTTCGAAAGTTACACTCAGGCCAACAATATAACTGTTTGTAGTTTATAAAAATGTATCTACTTAGTATTTTTCTGTCAGCAGAATGGTAAGTAATTTAAAATTTGGTTATAGGATTGTTTCAAGTCATCTGAAGATGTGGAACTGAATAACAGTGATGGATTGCCAAGCCACTATCAAACTACAAGTTCAGACATTGTAAATGTTGACAAAAACTGAGCATGGTGAATAAGTTACTGTAGTTCTAGACACCCAAGTATTTGTAATAGGCCATTTTGAGCCATTGGTTGTAGCATAGGGTAATCCACCAACAATTTCCAAGAGTGACATATTATCTGCATCTGCAATATTCGAGGCACCAGAATATACTGTTGAAGTTATGACCCCCATGTATAGGCAACCAAGAGACACAATGGAGTGAAATTATTAACAGTGAGCCAGGGCTAAATTAACGTATAAAATCATTGCAAGAAGTTAGTACAATGAATAATGGCAAAAGGAATACTTCTGAAAGTGTTGAAGAAACAGTGACACAAATGGAATTTTAGAAGATATTGAATATGATAAAGGAACTAAGAAATCAAGGAAAAGACTCAGGAATAAGAAAAAAAAAAAAAAAAAGTTTTAGGAAAATTATACCTGACTAAATCTGGGAGAAAGATGCCAGAAAAATCTGTGGGAATAGGATGTAATGACAAATGTCAATTAAAATGCTGTGGAAAAAAACAAATCATCAAACTATTCCTGCAATGTTATTGTAAATAGTGCGAACATAAGGGCTTGCAAAAAAATGTTCTGCAACACCTTTGCCGTAAGTGCCTCATTCCTGACTTGCTGTCAAAATGAAGACATGTTCTGCTGGAATCATTAAAGAAGATGCTCGTGGGAAACATAACCAACAATCAAAGATTGAAATACAGTAGCTCAATGTATTTGAGATCACATAAATATGTTTAGGCAACATGAGTCTCATTATCGTAAGTTTGACACTCAAAAGAAATATATAGATGGTGATTTAGATAACACTGAAATCTACAGACTTTACAAAGAACACTATGATGAAACATCTATACCTGCTGCAAAGAAATGGAAGTATCAGAAGTGTTCAACACAGAATTCAACATTGGATTTATGAGTCAATCAAAGATTAGTGTATTTTTTGTTACAAATGTGATAACAGCACTCAGAAAGAACAAGAGAAAATGCAAACAGAACATACTATTCATTTGGAGGGAAAGGAATTGGCCAGAAATCAAAAAGAGCTTAGATATGGAGCTACTCTCTGTCTCATGTAACTTGGCAAGATTTTGACAGTTTGACAAAAGTAGCACAGAATGTTTACTTTTTGTTTATGTATCCTTTCGNCATGTAACTTGGCAAGATTTTGACAGTTTGACAAAAGTAGCACAGAATGTTTACTTTTTGTTTATGTATCCTTTCACCATCAGCTGGTGCATCAAGTGGAGGCTGTATATTTTATCAACATGCTGTCAGCTAATCCACTTGCCTTTGTACTGTAATCCTAAACAAATTTCAAGGTATTTTTAGACTGACGTCTGTCTAAAAAATTCATAGGTTGTAAAAAGTAAAAAATATAAAACCTTGCAAAAATTTAAATATTTGCTAACTCTTTTTTAATTTATCCGAGGCAGCGAATTTGGGTTAACATTTCTAAGACGGTAATAGTAGTTCTCATCACACTTTGGACATTACAGCTAATATAACTAGAAATAAAAGTAATTTGGGGAACTTGCTTGACAACACACTTTCGTTTGCCAACAACTCACCAAGGACTATTGCAAAGCAGTAATTCTGCTATTACTGATACTAAACAGTTCCGAGTTAGAAGTATGTGGCGTGGAATAACATAAGAATTGCTTAAAAACTACCCACATACGCCCCACTTTCTTCGTTTTATTAATACAGTATGTATAGCAGTAACATGAAAACAAGGAAATGGGTTTGCGGGAAAACAACATGGCAGGTAATGGACGTAGACATAACGATTACCGGCCCAATATGAATTACTAGTAATCAAGATCGGTGTACACAGAAATACATATTACTTTAAAATTATGCAAAGCTTGCGGAAAAATAAAACCATTGGTATCTGTTCGTAAATTTGTTCTTTTACACAAGAAAGATATTTTTTCTGGCTGGTAATGCTTCAGGAGACAGCGGACAGATGGCGTGCATGGCATGGCAGGGTGTGTTGTGAGCCGAGCACATTACTTAACAGGTAGCAGCACGCTAGCCTGCCTCTTGATCCCGTCTTTTTAAAACTTGATTCTTCTCCTATTACAGGCTCAAAACGACACGAGTTAAAAATATATTTCATCAAATTATTTGAAAAAATAATTCAACAATACCCTGCGATATTTCTGTAGGCTTTTGGAATTAATATCAAGCACGTATGGAAGACATGGGCGAAGATGAGTGTGGATACAATGTGAAAAGAACTCCCAAAGTTTGAAGTTGTGTTTCATTTGGATACACATCATTTTAATGTGAATTTCATTTTGAACACCTATACATTACTACTTTAGGACGATAGTTTGTAATACTAACAACTGCTGTTTTGTGACCACGTAAAATAAATTGTATTAATTAATCTAGGAACTTTTTCTTTTCCATGTATTTTCTGCTTGTCTGGTGTGCATCAGCAGTGCACTCAGAATAACCAATGTAATATTAATTTTTGTTCGTTCGTACTTCAGCTGATACAGGATTTTGTAAATGTTTGTTTCGTATACATCAAGTTGCCACTCACTGACTGTCATGATGTTACTNTCAGCTGATACAGGATTTTGTAAATGTTTGTTTCGTATACATCAAGTTGCCACTCACTGACTGTCATGATGTTACTAAGTTATATGAGAGAGAGAGAGTGAGTAAATGGTCAGTAAGACTTGGAAACTGTGGTAGCCATGTTTGACTTACAAGCTGTCATACAATTACCTTGAGGACAAGTAGCTGCTTANAAGACTTGGAAACTGTGGTAGCCATGTTTGACTTACAAGCTGTCATACAATTACCTTGAGGACAAGTAGCTGCTTATTACTAAAAGAGGAAAGTGAATGTCTTCAATTTTACTGTTTATGATGCCACCTTAAAACAGGTATATTGTTACATATGGCATGAGAATGTTGCAAAAAGAGGTGCTTCTGAAATAGCAACCTTTGTTTGAGTATTTGAAAGAAAGATGCCAATGGAAAATAGTGATATTTTATTCTGACAACTGTTGCACTCAGAATTAAAATAAAACATTGATTTCTATGTATGTCTATGCTGTGCAAACATTAGCCATTTTATCTGCAACACTCAGATATCTAATTGCCGGTCTCACACAAAATGAAAGGATTCCATGCATTCCACCATCGAAGGAAAGAAAAAAGTAATGAAAAACAGTCCTATATGTATCCAAGCCAGCTCACCACTCTTGCTCACATTGCCAAGGAGATGGACACCTCTGACATCATAGACTGGCAAGTTGTTTCTCTCCACACAGGAAATANCTTGCTCACATTGCCAAGGAGATGGACACCTCTGACATCATAGACTGGCAAGTTGTTTCTCTCCACACAGGAAATAACTTCAACATTTCCACATTAAACCCGAAAGTTAAATGGATTGATGTTAAAAGTGTTCAATAATAGAAAAGACTCTCCTAGCTCTGAATCTTCATAAAATCATCTTGTTTGTAAAAGTACTTGGGGTTTAGAATTGACAGATGCTTGGCAAGAAACAAAATGGAGTCTCAAAAGACAAGAAGTCAAATCTCCTTGGTTTGTGAAAAAGCAAAGCTATTCCTAGTCCTTAAAAATGGTTCTACAAGCAATGTAAAGTAAGTAAAGGTGCTGACCAAGAATAAGCAGTGTGAAAATGTTACGTTAAAGACCAGCAGACTGAACCAATCAGGTTATAATCTATAAACAATGTAAATGTTGTTGTGTGGATTGCTTTTACCGAGTAATTTTCATGTACATTGAACAAAATATTGTAACAACTTTCAGAAATGGTCGAGTGGGTGCAATACTGTAACAACTCAAAACCTCATATATATTATGTTTGAATTATTGATGATAAATAAAATGCAACAGGTGTTCAGTATTACAATTCAATCCACTGTTACTTAAGTGAATCATTTAAACCATGGAATTATCTTATTGTTGACAGAGCCCCCTAAGCACAATGCACAAACTTACATCCCATTTTTCTCAAAAGCAAATTTTTTGAGTTGTTCACAATTGAACTCGTAAGGCGATATAACTTGGCAAAATTTTGACAAACAGAGCCAGCAACTTTGTAGTGAATGTCATTAGCAGGTTTGTAACCTGTTTGTGTATGCTTTCATCTTGGCAGTGCACAACAGCTAGTTTGAAATTTAAAATGTTCACCAATGATGAATAACGCTATTGCTTTTTTGTTACCTAATCAGATTTAAAATGATTCAGCTGTATCTTCATTGTTATAAAAAACTTGCAAAATTTATGAATGGAAACCTCGTTATTATGCACTTAAAATGTGTTTTGTCACTTCACGATCTGTAGTTGGAAATTATTCTAGCTGTGGCTAACCAGTTACTATTAAAAATACAAAGTATATAAAAAATTGGCTTAAGACTGTAACAACACTACTAGGTGGCTAGTTACTACCACTACATGTGTACGTGTAAGAGTGGAGATAATTAGGCTCCTGTAGCGGCAGATGTAACACAGCAGCTAACTGCTTCAGCTATGTATGCCTTATGTGCGAAGATGTAGGTAGTTAGTACATAGTAGGGAGACAACGTGTAACACAAATGTAAAGAACTTAGATGCAGAATAATCAAAATTATTGCTAGGAAAATATCTACTGCTACTTGAAATGATTACTCATCAGAGATGTGGCCANATGCAGAATAATCAAAATTATTGCTAGGAAAATATCTACTGCTACTTGAAATGATTACTCATCAGAGATGTGGCCAGAAAAATGTGGAATTTAATTAGTTTTCTTTCAATCAGATGAAACATGACAGAAATAAAATCATTAATTTGCAGACTAGATTTTGTGTGTGCTCTCAGCAACACTACCCTCTTTCGTGACTGGAGTGTTCCATTTTACTTTAGATTTCGCATTGAAAAAAAAAAAATTCTAACTTCCAGGGAAATAAATCAATTGTTTTACTTCTTATCTCCAGACTAGCTCAGTGTTTTACGAGTGATGCTCTTATTTCCAAGTTGCCCATGGTTAAAATAATTTGGAGTCAGTTTAACTTGATAAAAAAAATAATTTAGTTTCTGCTTCTTAATAAAAGTGGTTCTCAAACTTAGCTGAATTAATTTTAAAAATGAAGAATTCTCGAAGTTCTAGGCATTTCTGTTGATTTCATTGACAGCAGTCGCATCCCCCTGGATGCGGCAGGATTTCTCATAGCTGGCTTTCCTATGAATGCTCTCGGGCCTGTAGTGCCATTACAGTACCAGCACATATTAGCTCATGCGGTAGTTCGAAATACTTTCCCTGAAAATATACGCAGGCAGCAACCAAAATAGGCCTACTTCTTCCTTAAACTTGCCTCGAGTCTTCGTCTCCTTCGAGATGGCCTGTTTTCAGGTTTGAACTTTGGGTCCTGGTAATATAATCTAATTGAAAACCCTGTGTGCCAAACCCAAGCGGACTAGCGTCCTTCCTTCAAGCACAAAGATGGCTAAAAATTCCTTTCAAACTCTTAATTAAATAATGCCGTCTACAACTGATCAATCACAAGAGAGCCAGAGGCAGCCTTAGAATGTAGTTAAAGATGTAAGAAGAAGAAAATAGATCACAAAAAACTCTTGGGGGTTGTAAATAATACTATTGATAGCACCCGCTGTAGGTTATTCACACAGTGTTCAAAAACTAATGATGCACGCAATCTTTGGTGAATGTATATAAAAAACAAATAACGGGAACAAATCATCAAAAAATCCACAGTATTTCATAGCTAAACGATTGTTCCGAATATATTTTGGCTTTTGGACAGAGTATCTGATTCATGGATGCGGTAAATTAATGCCTTAAGAGTTATCATGACAGTTTTTTTTAACATTGTTTTTATACGATATTTGTTGTGACCATTAAAAAAAAAAAAAATATTACGGCAAAACTGAATAAACCAGATTGCAGCAATGAGGTTCCATTGTATATAACAATGAAATTAAACGTTTATTGGTGGCTATTCAACTTCGAAACTGTTTGCATGTTATTTAAAAATTTTACTAACCAATTACAAAATATTCAATCATCAAAATCCACTGTTCGCACACCCCTAAATAAGGTCTAGTGTATATAATTTAATAATTTTTTATTTTATCATATTATGCAATGTTTTTAATTAAAAAATTTATCTTTAAAATGTCTTCCTAGTAAGAAGTATATAATTAATAATACCAATTCTTTCACACCAAAATATAACACCAGAAGGCTGTTTTACACCAAAACAAAACTCCTAAATTGTTTTATAATGAAATATACTGCTGAAAAGCCACATTAATTTCCCTAAATTGGGCAGTTTTATTTACAATTTTTCGGTGGTGCTATAGATAACCATGCCATTTCTAAGAATGCAGTGCCAGGCCATGTCCAGCCCCATTACTGTAAGACTAAGGAGGTTAAGTGCCAAGATGTCTGGTGCTGACTGTACTCTATTCATGACTACACAGTCATAGGAGATAGGAGCAGGTAAAAGGTCAGTCCTAGGTCAACAAGACAATAGGGCCACAACCTTTAGCAATGTATGCCCAGATGTATGGGGATGCAGTTTGCATCTACACTCAAGAGTCAAGAGAGATCAAACTTCTGACCGTACCCTAGTAGGAGACCCCCTCATGTCTAACTAGATGGCTGGAAATCTTGCATATCTGGGACTTCTACTGTCACCTGTCAGTTTGAGAACTGCAAAGTGGTAATTGTAGTTACAGAGCAATTAGTAACCTCATACAGTAGTTAACAGAAGCAAGTAAGCAAATGTTAGTCCAAACATCACTAGCAACAAAGGAGAGGTGGCCTGGCAGATGAGTTGCTTCAATTTTTTAATGGACATGGGGAGTAACATATGTCACTTATCCTCTATTTTCATACGTAACATACGAAGAATCATATGCAAAACATCATCTAATAAGCATTTCTATTAGAGATTATATATATATATATTTATATATATATATATATATATATATTTATATATATATATATATATATATATTAGGGATGGGTCGAATAACAAAAAATATTGGTTCCTGTTCTGGTACCGGTTCTACAATTTAAATATTGGTTCCAGTATTCGGTTCCATTTTGAATACTTGCATTTTGCTTGCAACTTCATTCAACCAATACAGGTAAAATTTATTAAATGTTTTATTTAACCTACCGAAGAATAGAACACTAACAAAGTGTGAAGATAAGATTTAATATATACAGATAAACTTGTATTAAATTTATTTAAGGTTAGTAAATTTAACAATTTTTTTTTTTTTAAACATTAATAGGTGGTGATTGTGATATGTTTGGAAAATACTTTAACTAAATAACTCGCAGTGCTAAAAGCCAGAACATTGTGATGTGGCTTTAACCTATGGTCATTAAAAGAATGTAGAATGTCAACAACTCCAGTGGGCGACCTGCTTCCTTTTTCTTTTTGCTTCTTTTACCAGCCTGCTTTTCTTATTGCTTTTTTTTACCTGCTGGCTTCCTTTACTTTTTGCTTCTTTTACATAGTGACAGGGCGACCCTTTTTTTTTGCTGTGTTGGAATGCCATATCTCTTAAAAAAAAACATAGCTTCTTCCCTTTTACTAGACTATTCTCTGCCTTACAAGGAAACAAAGGCGGCATGGAGAAATGTATTGATCAGCTAACAGTGTTGCTTACAGGGGCGGGCTGAGTGATAAAGACAGAGAAGGGAGAGGACAGTTTACGGCTACCACTCCTTAATTTTTTTTTTTTCGTGTATGGCAGGCACCCCAGGATATTTGCCTTTTATTTTTGGGAAAAAGGGAGCGCTATACAGGAGGTAATTATTTTTGTAAGAACAGAGTTTTAAGGTAAATTTATTGCTGCATAGAACTGAGAACCAGTAGTAGTTGTTAACCTAACACCGGTTCCGAGTCAAACCTCAAGAACTGGTATAAATTGGAACCGAACCGACCCATCCCTAATGTATATGTATGTAAACTCTCTCTCTCTCTATATATATATACATATATAAAATAAAACTGTAACTTAAATTTGCAGTGGTAAGAATTACTTTCAATACATACACTGAAGAGCCAAAAAAACTGGTACACCTGCCTAATATCGTGTAGCCGCCCCCCTCCCACCCCAAGCACGCAGAAGTGCCGCAAGACGATGTGGCATGGACTCGACTAATGTCTGAAGGTATGCAGGAGGCAATTCACACCATGAATTGTGCAGGGCAGCCCACAAATCCAATCTTCGCCAATATGAGAGAGGGTTGCACGTCTGTCACGTTTAATGATTCTCGTCAGTCCCGTTCTTTCACGATCTTTTTCCGGCCACAGTGATGTCGAAGATGTGATGTTCTACCGGATTCCCGATATTGACGGTACACTCGTGAAATGGTCGTACGCGAACATCCAAATGTTATAGCTACCTCGGAGATGCCATGTCCTATCTCTCGTGTGCCGACTATAACACCACATTCAAACTCACGATCTAAGTGCCGACCACATCGCGTTACTCTGATTGGTTCCATACCTCTGTTATTTGCATACGCACGCCTATGCCAGTTTTTTTGGCTCTTCAGTGTATATTCTACAATAAGCAAAATAATCTGCAACAGGTTAATGTAGTCTGTAAAATGTGCGCACCCTCATTTGCATATTTTTATAATTTTGTAAAGAACAGCATTATCTATTGTAAAGTAAAAATGTAATATACAATATAAATATTTTTCATAAAATACTGAATTTATTTCATAAAACAAGTTTATATTTATTGGAAATGTACATCAAAAAAGTTAAAATTATAACAACTTTGTCGAAACACTATTTTTACAAATACCTCATTTAACCATCCTGAATGAGATATTAGCAAATGTATGACTACTTTCAAGTTTTATAATTTCTACTGATATTAACTGCAATACAAATAAAGTTTGCACATACATAAAGTATTTTTAGAGCAGTCAATATTCTACAAACTGTGATGCTCATTACAGCCTTATAATTGTAGTGGAAAAGTATGAGGAACCATTGGAAAATATTAATTCAAAACAATTGATGTTGGCAATTACATGAAACTGTACACAACTTTAGCATATATGTCTTTCCCCTGAAAGCTGGCAGTGTGACAGATGCAATTTATGTATCTCTTGAAATCAACCCATTCTTCTTTGGCTGAAGGAATTCCTCAACAATTGCGGCAACCATTGTGTTCAGCACCTCTGTCAGTTGAGAAACATTCCTGCAAAAAGAAGTAAACACTGTTAGTGCCAACATCTGAAAAAGGTTCTCATAAAGAAGATTTCTGTACAAAAATGGTTCTGAGAAGAGAAAACATTAAAATTANCCAACATCTGAAAAAGGTTCTCATAAAGAAGATTTCTGTACAAAAATGGTTCTGAGAAGAGAAAACATTAAAATTACATTTCATTCCTAATTTAACACAGAAACTTTATATGTGTACTTTTGCATTTTAAATTCTGAACCGTGTAAATAATTATNTTTCATTCCTAATTTAACACAGAAACTTTATATGTGTACTTTTGCATTTTAAATTCTGAACCGTGTAAATAATTATTGAGTCTTAAATTTCACATTGGAGATGTTTATAAAATAGCAGATATTTGACCGGCAGAAATTGGTTAACATAAATAAGTTTTTGGTAATTGCGGAAGTGCGGTTTTGATTTTGAAGTTAGCCATACCTACAAGAACTAACAAAATGCAGCAGTAAGGAGGATCATTTTACAGTGGTAGAAAATTTTGCACTGTATAATTTTCCAGTGGAAAAATTTGAATAGGGGGATAGAGTCGNGATCATTTTACAGTGGTAGAAAATTTTGCACTGTATAATTTTCCAGTGGAAAAATTTGAATAGGGGGATAGAGTCCTAGACTATTACTTACATGACAAAGCTCCTTAAAAGTCTGCATGGAGTTGCATGGGTTTAGAAGTGCAAAACAAAATNTAGACTATTACTTACATGACAAAGCTCCTTAAAAGTCTGCATGGAGTTGCATGGGTTTAGAAGTGCAAAACAAAATTTCTGAAATATATTAAGGTGTACAAAATCTGAATCATGTGTACAATGTATTTCAGTCTATTATATATTTGCCACAGGTATTATTTATTATCATACTTATCATTGTCAATTTACAATCTTTTCTACTAGACTTGTTACTAGTGTTATCAAATCATGAGAACAGAATCAAGTCCAGAATGGACAAACCAAACAAGATTATTTGAATTANTTGTTACTAGTGTTATCAAATCATGAGAACAGAATCAAGTCCAGAATGGACAAACCAAACAAGATTATTTGAATTGAATCTGAAATTGGTATAAGCAAAAATGTGGAATTTTCCAACCACTACATATAATAATAATGTTACTTGATGCTTAATTACTGCATTACAAGGATTTCTTTTACTTTTGATAAATTATACAAAAAATGAGTTGGGATCAAAATATCAATTTTTCTAGATTCCAATTGCAAAACCTTTTACTTGATTCCGATATCACAAATTAGGCTATAGGGATTATCAACATATGCCTAAAGTCAATGTATCCTTTTGAAATTTTGTTTTATAGGTNTTGTTACTAGTGTTATCAAATCATGAGAACAGAATCAAGTCCAGAATGGACAAACCAAACAAGATTATTTGAATTAAATCTGAAATTGGTATAAGCAAAAATGTGGAATTTTCCAACCACTACATATAATAATAATGTTACTTGATGCTTAATTACTGCATTACAAGGATTTCTTTTACTTTTGATAAATTATACAAAAAATGAGTAGGGATCAAAATATCAATTTTTCTAGATTCCAATTGCAAAACCTTTTACTTGATTCCGACATCACAAATTAGGCTATAGGGATTATCAACATATGCCTAAAGTCAATGTATCCTTTTGAAATTTTGTTTTATAGGTNATCACAAATTAGGCTATAGGGATTATCAACATATGCCTAAAGTCAATGTATCCTTTTGAAATTTTGTTTTATAGGTCAATGTACAGACAGAAATATGAAGACAATTACAGGAAAGACTTTCTGGTCTGCTAAGTGAAGTTAATTTCCTATATTTATGTAAAATTTGGACTTACCTAATTAGGTCTAATAAGTTCATATGTTAAGAACTGAAAAAAATTGTATTTTAATCACTATTTTTGATAAATCCATGATTTGAATATTTGACAAAGTATTATAAATAAAAAANAAAAAAATTGTATTTTAATCACTATTTTTGATAAATCCATGATTTGAATATTTGACAAAGTATTATAAATAAAAAAAAGTTAAACAAAAGATCTCAACTTCTCAATACAATATTTTAGGTCAACTTAAGTTAGAAATAACCAATATGTNAAAAAAGTTAAACAAAAGATCTCAACTTCTCAATACAATATTTTAGGTCAACTTAAGTTAGAAATAACCAATATGTACACACAAATATTATTGCTATTCAGTGATGAAACTATAAAATACAAGTATCCTTTTATTTAGCAATGTTAAATATCACAAAAAATTAAATAAACACAACATTTTTCATAAAATAAAACTTACATNATCCTTTTATTTAGCAATGTTAAATATCACAAAAAATTAAATAAACACAACATTTTTCATAAAATAAAACTTACATAAGAGAAATAAACAATTATTGTCATACACAAATTTTTGTGTAAGAAGACTAGTATCCTAACCCTTTCTGGGTCTAGCCTGTTCCGTTTTTGGTCACATATTGACCTCGCTGAGCTGAAAAGTCTCTCTGAAAAAACTAGATGGCGGAGTAGGCAGATACATCATGGCGACTGCCCTCAAGTCTCTGGAATCCAACTTTATTTTTCAAGGAACAGCAGCACAACATTATCTGGTGGCATGACTGGTTCTCTGCGATAACTGTCTACTTCAGCAGTAGCAGACAGTTCTGAATTTTCCACAATTGGGGCATCTTCCATTATTGTGGAATAAAAATTCCACATACTATGCTCCTACCCAGTCAATTGGACAGTGTTTGTATGACTAACCTGTTGGCAAAATTATTATAATTAGAGTTGCCGGTACCATACATTTTGTGCAGTTAAGTAAAAATTAAGAAAAAAATATTTTGTTCATATCAGTTGTTCATCAGCAGTAGTTTTGGAAGAGGCATCTACACAATCCACTGCCAGTATCAATTCCTCTCGTGCAGAATTTAGTGATGCAGGGGAGTAAAAAACAAATCCCATGAATTTAGGATCCAAAAGTGTGGAAACTGCACACAGTCTGCTGCTCCAAATCACCACAACGTAGCTTAGAGAGAGGCTTTCAGATCGTTCAAAATTCCCTGAAAACCAGGTTTCTCGAGTTTCTTCTTGATGCTATTAACAATTGGAATGACCTCAGATACTCCAACTTTTGATGAACTCACAGCAAATGTTGCATGATCAAAAATTCTCAGCAAGTCAACAACATGTTCCATAAGGTTCCAGCTGTGTGCAGATAATTCATAAGGCCACTTCAGGTCCATAACTGCTTATCGATATTGCATGCTTCTTTTTAAAATCCTTGACAACATGTGTAAAGTGGAATTCCACCTTGACACTTCATCTTGAATTAGCTTGTGCTTGTTACAGTTTATTGCCTCCTGAGCTTTACGTAAAACTTTGCAAGCATGTGCAGTGTTTGAAATGTCCGACGATTTTTCGGCAACTTGTAATTAATGTATTTACCTGCTTTGAATTTAAAAGTGGAGCCTTCAGAACAAGTTGTAATGTATGGTCCAAGCAAGGAAGATGAGGATAGTCTGACATTTCTAAGGCAGCAACAACATTTCTTCCATTGTCCGTCAGACTGCAACCACCTTCTCTTGCAAATTCCACTTAGTAAATGTTTTCTTTAAAAATTTAAAAAGACTGCTGTGTAACTAAACTCAGGGAAAGGCACAACCTCGATGCAAACATGGCGAAGAACAAAGTCATCAGAGGCAAAATGTACTGTAAGAGCAAGATAATCATGGTTTGAAGTCGATGTCCATAAATCAGTTGTAAAACTGACATGTTCTGCATGTTTCAGAAGTTCTTGAGTTTTCTCTCTTGTCTTCCCATATAGTTCTGGAATAACCTTTCCAGCAGTGGTATTTCTAGATGGTAGTGTGTATCGTGGTTCAAGGTGCGTCATTAAATTCTTAAATCCCCTGTCCACAACAATACAAAAAGGACAATTAACCCATCATATCATTTTCGCTATATTCTGTGTAATGGCTGTAGCTCGTGGATCACCTGGCTTAAATAACATTTTTTTTCCTAGAGACTTGTCCAAGNAGGCTTAAATAACATTTTTTTCTCCTAGAGAATTGTCCAGGTCGGCTGATTCCATTCTTGTTTGAATTTCTTATGTAGGCCTACTGAAGATGAAGATGCTTCTTCCGGACATTTTANAATACAAAAAGGACAATTAACCCATCATATCATTTTCGCTATATTCTGTGTAATGGCTGTAGCTCGTGGATCACCTGGCTTAAATAACATTTTTTTTCCTAGAGACTTGTCCAAGTCGGCTGATTCCATTCTTGTTTGAATTTCTTATGTAGGCCTACTGAAGATGAAGATGCTTCTTCCGGACATTTTANGTCGGCTGATTCCATTCTTGTTTGAATTTCTTATGTAGGCCTACTGAAGATGAAGATGCTTCTTCCGGACATTTTAAGTTGCAGGGAACACTGGATGACTTGCTGCAACATGCGTCTTTGTCCAAAAGATCTTCTGAAACATCATTATTGGCAATTTTCTTGTACTTGTCGTCTTTACTAAGTGTTTTCTCATGTTACTAGTTGTGCGACTAACCCCACGACGTAAAATTTTTTGCAGAGCACAAACTGCAAAACGCGAAATTTGCATCGCTTTCATCAACTGAAAAATAATTCCACACATCGCTGGACATTTTTTTCACGTCTAAGTAAATAAAATCCTCAGTACATTGAAAACTTTATAACACTACCCACATGCACACTTTTAGAACAAAGACTAAAACACATTCAAGCATAGATATAGATGTTAGTTGCATATGCCACTAGGACAAAATTAAGAGAGTAAAATATTTCGTAAAGGTAAAGACGAAAACAAATTGCTTCAATACGTTCAAGCAAGACTGCTACAACTTACACCTTGCAAACATTAATCATAACACCATTCTGCAATTATCCGTGCTGTAAAAAAATGTGTGAAAGGTATAAATTTGTTATTATCTTGCTCCCTTGTTTTCAAAACCGAGAATATATAATGCCCGCTGCCAGCATGTAGCTACGTCTTTTTGTCTGCAAGTGTTCTTAGCAACTCAACCAAAACAGAGTTTTCAAGGAGACGTTTAAACTATTTGCANACGTCTTTTTGTCTGCAAGTGTTCTTAGCAACTCAACCAAAACAGAGTTTTCAAGGAGACGTTTAAACTATTTGCATGAAAAATTGCAAGTTATTTATTATTATTATTATTATAAACAAAAAAGTTAAGCAGAATAATTTTAAAAAAAGTATCCGGGAATACAATAAATTATTAGAACTGATTAGCAGAAGTACGATTTTAACTGTTGGCAGTACTGATGCCAAATTANACGTCTTTTTGTCTGCAAGTGTTCTTAGCAACTCAACCAAAACAGAGTTTTCAAGGAGACGTTTAAACTATTTGCGTGAAAAATTGCAAGTTATTTATTATTATTATTATTATTATAAACAAAAAAGTTAAGCAGAATAATTTTAAAAAAAGTACCCGGGAATACAATAAATTATTAGAACTGATTAGCAGAAGTACGATTTTAACTGTTGGCAGTACTGATGCCAAATTANGGGGAGAACAAATTTCTTAACATAACCAAAGATTTGTTTTGCTACTACTCGTAAATACGCTATGGTTAAAGCTAACCTAATTTCTTGATAACTTATCAAGTAGAGACCTGAAAAAATAGGTGTTATTTTACCTAGAAAATAAGTGTTATTTTTATGGGGCATACAACCTTTTATGCATCAAAACTTTACACTACACGACGAAGAGCTTAGGTCACCTTAGTCAGGTAACCCACTTATAAATCCACTGGATGAGTGACAGGCTTGACGAACCATGACCTAGCCACCTCTGGGCACTTATTAGCTAGGGGACTGTCTCCTGCCCCATCCTTGAGGGGAAGTGAACATTAGAACTCGCCCATCCATGCCATTCACCCACAGAAGAGGTACACAGCAGGGCGAATGCAAGGCCACGACTGTCCTCTCAGCTGATCAGTTGCTGGGTAACTGTCCTGAACCCCACATCACTTGTGCCACTCTTAAAGCTCAAGCGCAAACAGCCAGGGAATTTGCGAGGCCTCACCACCCAGTTTACGCTGCAGGACTATTCGGTCCTTTAATCAAAACCCCTGGAGAAGACCACCCAATTGTGACCCAGTTCTGATGGGGACTGTCCGTGATGCTGGGGATAGCCTGACAAGGCTACACATCCAGCCAACATCTCACCTCCAGCAGCCAGAACCAGCGGGCTGCCTGCACACCAGTCCAAGACCAGCAGACGCCGGTAAACCACAACTAGGGATCTCTACCGACCGCCGTTCTGGCCTGACCAGCTGCTCTGAACCGAAGGAGAGCCGACCACTTACGAAACCAAGGCAAGGTAAGACCTCAACTGCCCTAACCCAGAATGAATGTCAAGAGGCCTCACTTTACCCAACCGGACTTTGTCCCTTGTAGACAACAGACCAAACCGATATTTCCTATATTTCCTAGGGACCCGTAAGAGCAAAGCGCCAGTTACTCCAAACACAGTTTCACTAAGAGCTTCACTCATCATCGAGTGGCCCTGGCCTCACACCCACTGGAATCTTGCTCCCTGTGTGTTACGTCATGACGTAGCCAGCAAGCATCAATATAACAAATGCAGAGTAGTAAACCT
>NQII01001284.1:435876-469535 GCA_002778355.1 Clitarchus hookeri
CCGTCACATAGCGTTCCTCACGCTAGGCCTCTACGGCTCTCAGTAAGCGGCACAACCACCTCGTAGTCTTGAGTGTCATGATGACCCTGTGTGTTTGTTCTCCTATAGTCTCAGGAAACTCAGAGAAAGGTTCCCTCTCTCTTTGCCACAGTGACGCTAGAGGGTGACGTTACCTACCAGCACGTGACACCAAATATTGACAAGAGGTTGGAGTGCCCTTCAGAGGGTATGTGGTTTGAATCTCCAATGCGATGCTTGTACACGCACCTGTAAGTACTTAAGCGGATGATCATACACAAGGCAAAGCAGGTAGGGAAGGCGTAAAACGAATGAGAATGACTGGACCATAAAGAGGTAACGGAGATATATGTATGTTTATTCCGTCTGTAGGATTTTACAAAAATGTATCTCCAACCTGTTCCCGTTAGCATCTGATGGACGAGGGAGCAAGTTTGCCAGGCTGAATAACAGGGCAGTACCAATATTCTAACAGTCTCGGGGTGAGAGCAACCCCAGTACTCACACTACGTCCAGCGCAAACAAGGCACTCAGGCCAATACTCGGTAACGTTCCAGAAGGCTCCACAGCAAGAGATTCTATCATGCGTTGAAAAACACAAGTTGAAATGCTAAGGGGAGCAAAGCAAATGGAGCAATGTAAATACTGCTGAGAGCAAACGTTTGTCAGTAGAGACGAGCTAGCATGAGTTATGGCTGGAGTCTAGCTCCAACTGCCCATTCAGAAGGGCATGCAAGGAAATATACAGTAAAACTCGCTTAATACGTTCCTGTAAGATACTTTTTCCCAGCTAAAACGTTCAGTGCGGGTAGTCCCGCTACTTCGCCCTATACTTCCGTGTTATTTTTTCCAGCATTTAACATTTTTTTATAACAAAGCGTTTGTACATAATACAATCCATTTTTCTGGCAAAAGCATGTTTTCAAGAAAATTCTACATCATTCATGCACAACACAACCTTAAAATATTATAATGTAAAATTTAAACAAGAGAGACAAATGGATGTCCCAGGGTAGCCATCATCATTTGGACAAAGTTCTAACGGAAGCTAAAACTATCTTGACAGTAAAGTTAAATTTCTCTAAACTGCGTAAAAGTCAAATTCAGGTATATATTTTAAGGAATAATGCTGACTGTCCAACAGACAGGTAAAATTTTACACTTACCTGTCCATAACTAATTTCACCTGTCCGATTCACTTAAAATATTTAACTTAATTTCACGACCGAACATCTTTATGGAAATTATGTACAAGTTTTTAAATAGCACACATAAGTTTCAAAACATAATGACAGGCATAATTAAACTTCAATATTTTCTTCCATGTTAACACCATGGACGTTATTCATCAAAACTTCCTGATAAATCACCATTAGTAGCATCCTAATGTTGCAGTCCAACAGCACACTTCTTGTATGGCGGCTGAAATGGCTGGCGCGTTTCCTCTCAGAACGATAAACCAAAATTCAATGGCAGGAGTGAGATCAAACTTGCCAATGCTACTTGAATCAAGCTATAACCGCATAAGCTATGTCAGTGTGTCGTCATTCAAGCAGTTGCGCCAGTATGTTTTTGTGAAGACTTTGTTGCAGCAGATGATAATACAGCCACATGTAAATTACAATCTGTAGAAGACTTATGTGAAGAACACAAGTGTTAGGACAGTGACAAACAGGAGGAAGAAGATGTGACTGAAACGGCAACACCCAAACCAACGTGTTCGGAGGCGGTGGAACATCTTGAAAAGCCGAGAAGTTTTGTAACAAACACCTGAGATGTTCCCAGTGATGTTATGAATAGTTGGTGGAACTTGGAGAGTTTACATACTCTTGCAATCACAGAAGAACTACAAACAAAAAACTCTAGATTAGTTTTTTCGAAATGGTTAAGTGTATTTTATGACTGCAGTTCTGTTTTCACCCAGTTGCCTCTTTACTGATAAAAAGTACTGTATATATGTATTGAAAAATCATTTTTGATTTTGTAAATAAGGTATAGGCCTAACCCTGTATTTCAGTTTTCTGTTTATGTTTAAGTGATATATACAGTATTTATTTTAATCCAATATATAAATTACTGTTTCACTTATCCACAGTAATTTTAAAACTGTATAAAATTTAAAAATGCATTCGATTTTATGTACAATGTTGGCTATAAATTGACTTGACTATTTTTTTGGTTATATTGTTATTGGGTCATTTGATGTTATTAATGCGTTTTTGTAACTAAAAAATTCTTTCTCAGACTCCAAAATTTTTGGTTTTCCACATAATAAGTTTTCCCAGAAGTTTTTGAAAGCTTTTCCCTTGAAAAACATCTTAACAGAGTTTTACTGTATACTGTTCGAAAGCCATGGCGAGCTAGGCGCTGCTGGAGCTGGCTGCATAGATGGGGAAACCTCCCTGATTCGCAACCAGCATGCACGTTCGGCGCCTGCCGGCCAGGGTAAACCTAGTGAGGGGTTTCCTTGGCTAGTAGAATGAACTGCTACAAAGGCAAAATGAGTGATGGCACACTGTGATACAGCGTACTAGAGGGGAGCACCAGAGGCTGAGGCTGTGTATATAACCAACAGCGCTCGTGGCACGTCAAAGTCCAGAAAATTCTGTGACCATGCGTGCTCCCCTTTATGATGCAGTTTGACAACCCCATTTTCCAGCAGGATAATGCCTCACACAACATGGGTATCTCTGGTCTGCCTTCATGTCAACATGTTTCCTTGGCCAATAAGTTCCCTAGACCTCTCACCCATCGAAAATGTTTGGGAGCAGACTGGATGGCAACTACTGCGGATATGGAGGGTCGTTTGTGCCAGCTGTGTCAGGATCTTCCTCAGGAGAACATCTGATGTTTGTATGCCTCCCCTGCAATGGCAGCTCAAGGATAATCAATTNGATGGCAACTACTGCGGATATGGAGGGTCGTTTGTGCCAGCTGTGTCAGGATCTTCCTCAGGAGAACATCTGATGTCTGTATGCCTCCCCTGCAATGGCAGCTCAAGGATAATCAATTTTTTTTTTTTACAAATGAGTGTATTTTGTTAGCAGGAACAAATTTTCCAGCTCCCACCGATATATCTCATTGTCTGAATGTAAAATTACAAAATGTTTTCCATGCAACTCTGACAGCTCCTTTAGTATCTGTTAATATTTCAGAAGTGATTCCAACTGTAAATAGCATAATAATACACCTAGAGAATATGAACTTCCCTGGCTTTGCTGGTGTGCACAACAATTTAGTCACATCACTAAAATATTGACTCAGCATTATGGAAACACTTAAAAGCAAGTGCTAGCCAAAAGTTTAACTCCACTTTAGATTAGAACTTTTTTGTTGTTTTCCTCCTCCTGGACTCCAGGATTAAAGCACTTACCGGCCAAAAAATAAATAAAAGTTGCCAAGCAGGTTTTGTTAAGTAAAATTTCTGATCATGATGTGTTTTATACCTTGTAATTAATATATTTGATAATGGTAATGTTGCCAAAAGGAAGTATGATATAATCAAATATTCTTTGCAGCCTTAATATACTCAAGAAGGATTGAGTAAGAAAACGAAATGTGAGGCTTTTACATAACCTGCTATAAAGCAACACAATGGCCGTTAGGAATCAAAAAGAAACAATATATGCCCAAGAAAAGATATCTGTCTGAAGAACCACTTCAGGCAGAGGAGTGCTGCTGGAAAAAGTTACTTATGTTCTCCTACTGCTGTTTTTTTTTCTAGCACTTCTTCAAATACCGAATACCCATACCAGATCAGAAATGATACAGACTTAATCTCGAGAGACTAAAATAATTTTAATTTAATTTTTTGTAATAATTTTTATTTTGTAGAACAAAATAAATCAAAGTTTCTACCATCTCACAACCTATGCAGGGATATTAGTAATTATTAAAACTGCAATGTTATCTTGAACAGGTTGTAGGAGGATATACAGTAAACAGATAAAAACTAAACAGCGATGAGAACAAATTATGCTTTGCTAACAGCTATGGTTGTAAGCTACGTCACACTGACAACATGCATTTTGTAAGTAGTAATGAACACATACTCTTCCCCAGGTGATGAGCACAGTTCTGTGAGGTACTTTATCTTGGGCTCAGTACCACTTGTGCGCAGTGTTGCCACCAGATCATTATCGAAGGAGAAGGTGATCATTTGGGATGACTTTGACGTGGGCAGCACAGCTCTCTTATCTGGTTGGGAGTCATCGTAGCCCGTTGTCAGGTCCCGCACGTTCGTCACCTTGTACTTGCCACCCAGGATGCTCCTCGGGTACTGAACACACACATATTCCAGTTACAGAAAATGGAAATAATGCATTAAAAAAAGCAATAACACACTCTATCAAAAATAAACTCTTGTTTTACTGGCTGCTGTGAAGGATTAAAGAACAAATGTCCTAATTCCCAGCAGTCTTACTTTCATAACCTCAACTGTGCTGGGAATAATGACATGGTGAATCTCAGACCAGTCATGACCCTCCTGATGTCACAATTGCATGACCTTTTGTTCATAGCTGTCCCAGCAGTCTTTACCTGACATCGTGTAAGACCCTTGCAAAGATAACTGTTCTGTCTTCTCTTTTAAAAAGAACAACTAAATAGTGCTATTTATAGATAAATAAATTATTACAAAAAATTAACTTATTTTGTCTGTTAAATGCCGGTGCTATTTCTGCACTGTGCAAGAGAGAAAACAATATTACCACCACAATAGATGAAGTGTCTACACACACTGATGTTTTTAAGCTGGTTATATTTAGAACTTTAATAGAAACAGCTAAGCTCATAAGATCTTGACAACGAACATTTCAGTAAAACCACACAGTAGGTGATGATATTTCAACCTATCAGTACAGTATAATGTTAATTTCACATAGCTACGTCCTTCTTGCAGTCCTAAACATGCTTAATAAATATAACACAAAATTCTTTTTCAATATGTACCTTGATACTAAGTAGAACATGTCAAGTAAAAACCTCTCCTGCATTTCANTAACACAAAATTCTTTTTCAATATGTACCTTGATACTAAGTAGAACATGTCAAGTAAAAACCTCTCCTGCATTTCAGGCTTAAATGATTCAAAACAATTTTGGCCACGAGGCAAAATGATTTCAAGCTACAAAATATAATATTTTTCATTGGGAATCTATAGTTTACTCACTGGAATTACAGACTGCAAACAAATTAGTTTTGTTTAACCTACAGCAGTTTTTGTTTCCACTCTTATTAACCAACAGAATTATGTTAATGTTAATTTTGTAGAGTAAAAATATAAATTTGAACTGGCATCAACAGNACTCTTATTAACCAACAGAATTATGTTAATGTTAATTTTGTAGAGTAAAAATATAAATTTGAACTGGCATCAACAGCAATAAACTCAAGTGATGTTGGCAATTCATATTTTCCATTTGTATTCCACAAAATAAGTTAGAAATGATTCTACTTNCAATAAACTCAAGTGATGTTGGCAATTCATATTTTCCATTTGTATTCCACAAAATAAGTTAAAAATGATTCTACTTTTGCTTGTTGAGTTGAATGTTGACAAAAATTGATTTGCATTGCAAATATAAATAGTTAACGAAACTGATTATGTCTAGTATAATATGTTATATGTAGGTTTCCTAATCATAGGGTTATAGGACTGAATCTAGATAATGGCTTTTCCTCATTCCTTGAAGTAATATTCTTCAAGATTTAATACTTTTTTATTAAAGAACATATAAAGGAAATAATGTTTTTTACACATAAATAGATAGAAATAATATTTATAGAAGAAGCAATTACATTAACATGAGGAAACTCATGCTGAAATTTATTCCACTTCAAAAATTCAAAACGTGTGGCGAATCAGTTACGCATTATGTTTCAAAACAATGTGTCCTGGTTAGGCCTACTTACAACTGCTCAATCAAACAACACATTTTCAGTCTACTCCATGAAGTTTCTTTGATAAAATTAGCTTCTTACAATATAATATTTGTGTGATTTCCACATGCATTAAAGTAAAAATGTTGCATATTGAAGCTTGTTCAACTACTTTTGAGACTTGGAAATATACTGTAAGCATATTTATGAATTAGTTATCTTTATCCCCTCACAAACTTATAAAAAAAGGTATGACCTAAATTACATTCAAAATAAATAATACAATATGTATTAAAATACTAATAACATACGTTTTGTGTGCAAGCTGACAACATGGGAAAATCTTTCCATGGTTGCAGTTTAGTAAATCTGGAGCTGTTGCACTTATCAGTTGGCCACACAAACTGAGTAAGTAGGGATGCCAAGCATCTTCCCCCCACCCCCCTTGGAACCTGACAGCTGTTGCTCCATTCACTGTGTTATTTAATAGCTGGAACCCTTCCCCCGTAACTTAATAACTCGCTTCTCAACCCGCAAAGGTACTGAGACAGCAGCAGAGCCAGTAGTGATGCAGGTAGGTGTGAGTACGATTAAAGTACTAACAGGCTTAGCTGTTGGCAGACACCTGGGAATGTGAAATTACACTTAACTGCTGTGGACCTGATGGGCTTTGAGCACGGCAAACAGTCTTGTAGGCAAGTCTTGCAGAAAAATGATAGGTGGCTGGACAGCATGGTGTGCAGGTGGATCTGGTAGGCAGGGGAAAACAAACTGCCCCAAGGGGCCTGTGTGAATCCTATTCATACCAGTCTGGCCAGGAGACAAGGAGAGAAAGAAAGAGAGAGAGAGANCCCCAAGGGGCCTGTGTGAATCCTATTCATACCAGTCTGGCCAGGAGACAAGGAGAGAAAGAAAGAGAGAGAGAGAGCTTGTTTCCGCACTGCACGAACGGGATGCATGTTCGGTACCCTGGGCTGGTAAGCTGCTCCAAGNAGAGAGAGAGAGCTTGTTTCCGCACTGCACGAACGGGATGCATGTTCGGTACCCTGGGCTGGTAAGCTGCTCCAAGCGGCAGAACACAACCAGGCCACCAAGGAAGGTGCATGTACCGCAGGTCGCCTGCATTTAGGTGGCAGTGGACCTCGCAGGGCCCATTCGAAGGTGACAGAGCTGACATTGCGGGAGTCTGGCGACGGTGTGGCTTAGCATTGAGGAGGGGTGAGGGGGCACAGCTGAGATGGAGGCTCAAAGGGATCACAGATGTCGCCCGTGGCATGTCAGGTTTAGAAGAGATTGTAGAGAATACAATCCACAGAACTGCATGTTTTACACTTTACACTTTTGAAGGGACCAAGAAATAGTGTAAACTTTATACCAGGAAATTTAAGAAGACAAAAATTACAGCCATAAAAACAGTAAATGNGGGACCAAGAAATAGTGTAAACTTTATACCAGGAAATTTAAGAAGACAAAAATTACAGCCATAAAAACAGTAAATGGGACTAAAAAAACAATTGAGAAAAGTATGAAATCAGGGGTTGTGAATAACCAACCTTTCCTTACAAAATGCATCCATGCCCATACATACTAACATATACATAAGTACTAATGTGCAGAACACATACACACACACACGTGTATGTAATTTAAAGTATGTGTGCATATGTGTTCTGCACATGTAAATACCTTTTCACTTACATAAAAATACACACACACACATAGTAAAACACATAAACAGACATTGAAACATATAACAAGTACATGCATGCAAATGTGCACATACACATGCACACGTACAAAAACACACACACAAAATAGAATTAAAAAATAATTGCATTAGAGTAGCTAGAACTATTAGCATCTAAAAAAACTTATACCACAGAACATCAAATCAAAATTATAGAACTGGTACATTATCAATTAATGTAAATCCTGTTATGTATAAAGTCAGGCTGCATTCTTGGTAACTGCAACTTTGTATGTATAGGCTGTTCATGGTTAATTGAACACTTTTGAAAGCCCTGCTTAAGGTCTACTTTCCCTCTCATTTTGTATCCTTTCGTTATATGTAAGATTAACATTGCCATGAATGGTCTCACTTTATCCCTGCACTGTACAAATGGAAACCAAGGAATTTTTAGGAAAGCAAATGTATTAATAATATGCAAATTCTTTCTCTTATGTATATAAACAAAAAGAACTGTAGTCTTCAATAGCCATAACTTTTCATATTACAGTCTCAATAAATCATTAGCTCTTAGAACTGTTTTTATTATCTTGCTGCCAACTTAACACAGAACCTGCATGTGTGTACTGCAATACACATATAGTCGTGGGCAGTTATTTTTTTAAAAGTTGATTTCAAAAATTCTTACACTTAACGTGACCAACCTTTATAAGCTGTTATTATCAAACATTACATCCAGTGGTTAAATTCCCAGGCACCCTAAAANGGGACCAAGAAATAGTGTAAACTTTATACCAGGAAATTTAAGAAGACAAAAATTACAGCCATAAAAACAGTAAATAACCAACCTTTCCTTACAAAATGCATCCATGCCCATACATACTAACATATACATAAGTACTAATGTGCAGAACACATACACACACACGTGTATGTAATTTAAAATATGTGTGCATATGTGTTCTGCACATGTAAATACCTTTTCACTTACATAAAAATACACACACACACATAGTAAAACACATAAACAGACATTGAAACATATAACAAGTACATGCATGCAAATGTGCACATACACATGCACACGTACAAAAACACACACACAAAATAGAATTAAAAAATAATTGCATTAGAGTAGCTAGAACTATTAGCATCTAACAAAACTTATACCACAGAACATCAAATCAAAATTATAGAACTGGTACATTATCAATTAATGTAAATCCTGTTATGTATAAAGTCAGGCTGCATTCTTGGTAACTGCAACTTTGTATGTATAGGCTGTTCATGGTTAATTGAACACTTTTGAAAGCCCTGCTTAAGGTCTACTTTCCCTCTCATTTTGTATCCTTTCGTTATATGTAAGATTAACATTGCCATGAATGGTCTCACTTTATCCCTGCACTGTACAAATGGAAACCAAGGAATTTTTAGGAAAGCAAATGTATTAATAATATGCAAATTCTTTCTCTTATGTATATAAACAAAAAGAACTGTAGTCTTCAATAGCCATAACTTTTCATATTACAGTCTCAATAAATCATTAGCTCTTAGAACTGTTTTTATTATCTTGCTGCCAACTTAACACAGAACCTGCATGTGTGTACTGCAATACACATGTAGTCGTGGGCAGTTATTTTTTTAAAAGTTGATTTCAAAAATTCTTACCCTTAACGTGACCAACCTTTATAAGCTGTTATTATCAAACATTACATCCAGTGGTTAAATTCCCAGGCACCCTAAAATATTAAGAAATATTTTTATTTTATCAACTACATAAGTAAAATTATGGAAAAACAAAAATTGTTGCAAATGCTTATCCAAAACATTTATCCACAATTAATTCAATATTATTTAGAGTTTTTGTCACTCAATCAAAAAACTCTATAGCAAGAACTTTCAGTACAAGTCCCACATAACTACGTGTAGTCCAAAGTATTTTATTCTAGTGAAACCTTTGACGCGTGACGAGTACATGGGATAGGCATTACGCTGTATTCACACCCTGAGAAATACCCTCGGGGAAGTCCCGCCGTATAAGGACATGCGGGGGAAGAACCGAAGCGAGAGAAAAACAGGGAAAGTCCTGAAAAATAGTTGATATAAGCCCTCTACGAAGGAATCAAGGGAACCCCCTATGAGATTAGNAAAACAGGGAAAGTCCTGAAAAATAGTTGATATAAGCCCTCTACGAAGGAATCAAGGGAACCCCCTATGAGATTAGTGCTGACACAGCTGCCAGGAATCCCCGAGACGCTTGCCGCACCCCTCCCTCCATCCTAGTTTGAGCGAGCGAGCCGCTGACAAGACACAAAATCCTACCCAAAAAAACGTGCGAGGTACACAGGGGCTTTCCCGATTTCGCTCTCGAAGAAACTGCCGACAAAGAATTTGAATTTATCGGGAGGAGGGTTAAATTCCGGAGCAGCGAGGGAACGAGGGCAGTTGTGGTCCAGCAGTCGTGATCAGTCGTGGACGAGGAGTTGTTCGGCAGCTGCGATGCGAGACAGAGAAGGCAGTTAGGCGAGAGACAGTCGTATCACTGGGCCGGAGTTCGGACCCGGCTCAGGCAGTAATGTACAAACAGTTGTTCGCAGTCAGTTGTTCAACCGAGACGGGAGTTGTTCGGCAGTACAGCCGCGAGATGAGATAGATGCAGCCGAAACGGGAGAAGCTGAATCAGACACTGGAGTAATCAGTCGTGTGCCGAGAATATGAGTAAATTCCCGGAAACGAGTGGCAGCCCATTCCGAGAGGCGCCATTCCCCGAGAGACGTAGTCGTGCGCCGGATGGCAACGTCAGTCAGTCATTACGTCAATAGTGATGTCGCCAAGGAGAGAACCCAGGAACAGCCGAAACTTAATGTGTAAATTCCCAAGACAAACCCAGTAAAAGTACCAAGAACTTATGAGAGTTCATTTCCGAAGACGTAGTGGCAGTTTCCGCGGTGAGGAATGCAGAAACGCGGGCCGGAAGTAGGACGAGGAGGACGCACTCTCCAACCAGGAACGCCAGCCGGGGTTGCAGGGAAAGTACAAGTCACGGGAAACCAATCCCGGATTTCAGAGAGAGACCGTCAAAGCCGCAGGAAAAAGCCAACTTAGTAGAGCACGCCAACGAGAGCCACTGAAATAGGGCCACCCAACTCACCAAGCCTCGCTACCAACAAAGACAACTCACCAAAAGCCGCAGTCAGAGATAAGTAGAGAAACGTCTCCCTTCAACAACCTTCCCCGACGCATAGTATTCAGCCCACCAGCCCTTCAGGCTTACGACTAGAGGGGGGACTCAGTCTCGCCAGTGTGTAAATAAATATGTGACCTTCAGATCAATAAAATCCTGGTGTGTTAAATAACGGAGATTATGAGTATTTGTTTACCCCTAATGCAACAACCTCAGGTGCCCTTAGTCTGCACCAAAATAATTTATCTATATAAACTACTGACCAACATCCTGTATAACTCACGTGGCCTAGTAGCGACACCTTCACATGACATTAACTGTTTGGTTACCGGCAAAACAGCTTCATAGTAAAACAGTTGACTACAAATGACATCGTGGTGAAAGAAATCTGTAGCTAATAATGTTAGAGCTAGGCTTACTATAAAGCTGCCCACATACAGTCATCCATGACTGTGAAAAGGAGGAGCTTTTCTGGATAATTGTATTTTCTGTATCTACAAAAATTGTTTCATCTTTCCCCAAAAGTGCAATTTAGTACCTAGGTCTTAGTCAGTCAGTAGTTACGATTTTAATTCAGCCCAACATGCTAAAAAATTTTACGTTGGGGAGGGAAAACACTTTTTATTTGAAACAATAGAATTGGTTACAATGGGATATTATATCTATAAATACACTTTTACTGATAATACAGTAACCACCCTATTATCATAGTTATGTTAAAATGTATGAAAACTTATTCACCAGCTNACACTTTTACTGATAATACAGTAACCACCCTATTATCATAGTTATGTTAAAATGTATGAAAACTTATTCACCAGCTTTTTAGGTTAATTTGGGTAGTTTTATTAGATTAGGATACATTGTTGAACTACACTGGGTGAAAGATGCATGCACCGCAATGATGTTGATAAGTGCACATGTACTAACCACTGCCAAGGTGGTCCACCAACACACTTGTGACAAAATTTCTTTATTGTTACCTACCAACTTTTGCAATTATTATTTTTAGTGTGAAATTCTCCTCTGGATACATTAAAAAATATTCAGTTTCAATATCTCAGAACCACGCTGCAGAAACTTGACAAACAGACACCCCTCTAAGAAAAAGCATCATTGCTAGCAGCAGTTTATTCATCAGTGTAAGTTCTTTTCAAATAAAATTGTATGACTTATGTTGTGTGAGAATAAGTTTTATGTAGGGATGGGTCGGTTCGGTTCTTCGGTTCCAATTTATACCGGTTCTTGAGGTTTGACTCAGAACCGGTTTTAGGTTAACAACAATTACTCGGTTCTTGGTTCTACACAGCAACGGCAAAACTCTGTTGTTACAAAAATAACTATGGTATTTATTCATGTATAGCGCGCCCTTTTTTCCCAACATAAAGGAAAAAATTTCTGGGGTGTGTGCTTTACACGAAAAAACAATTAAGGAGTGGTAGTCGTAAACTGTTCGGTGATGTTTGGAGGGAAGTGTATGGGAATAGTCTGTTATCTCATCTCTGCTCTTACATCAACACTCCTCTCCTCTCCCTTCTCTCTCTCTCTCTCTCTCTCTTTATCTCTCAGCCCTCCCCCCCCCTTCCGTAACCAACACTGCTAACCAATCGATACATTCCTCCAAGCCTTCTTTGTTTGGTAGGATGGCTGAGGAAGAAGACTATTTTTTCGAGGTGTCACATTCCAGCATGGCAAAAAAAAACCCAGTGAGTCCCTGTGTAAAAGATGCAAAAAAAAAAAGGACCGCCCAGACACCATAAAAGAAGCAAAAAAATATAAGAAATCCGGCTGCCCACCACAGTTGACCTCCTTTTAACGAACTTTTGTAGATTACCTTTATCATACAGCACGCCACAATGTTTTGGTTTGAGGGCCATGAATTATTTAATTAAAATATTTTCCAAACATATCACAATCACCACCTATTAATGTAAAAAAAGAATAATTTTTTACATATTTACTAACATTAAATAAATTTAATACAAGTTTATCTGTATACATTAAAACTTATCTTCACACTTTGTTATTGTTCAATTCTTCCATANCCCAGACACCATAAAAGAAGCAAAAAAAATATAAGAAATCCGGCTGCCCACCACAGTTGACCTCCTTTTAACGAACTTTTGTAGATTACCTTTATCATACAGCACGCCACAATGTTTTGGTTTGAGGGCCATAAATTATTTAATTAAAGTATTTTCCAAACATATCACAATCACCACCTATTAATGTAAAAAAAGAATAATTTTTTACATATTTACTAACCTTAAATAAATTTTATACAAGTTCATCTGTATACATTAAAACTTATCTTCACACTTTGTTATTGTTCAATTCTTCCATATAACGGTTAAATAAAACATTCAATGAATTTTACCTGCATTGGTTTAATAAAGTTGCAAGCAAAAGGCAAGTATTCAAAATACATAGAACCGAATACTGGAACAGACATTTAAATTGTAGAATCGGCACCGGAACCGGAATTGACATTTTTGGTCATTCGACCCATCCCTAACTTTTATGTTATGTTGAATATGTTTCTGGGAAAAATAAGACATCTGCCTACACTCTGTTTAGCTTTAGTTATACAAAATATTATAGACACTTAAATTCAAAATTGCTTTGTATCCGAATTTTTTTTTATTNGGTTAAATAAAACATTCAATGAATTTTACCTGCATTGGTTTAATAAAGTTGCAAGCAAAAGGCAAGTATTCAAAATACATAGAACCAAATACTGGAACAGACATTTAAATTGTAGAATCGGCACCGGAACCGGAATTGACATTTTTGGTCATTCGACCCATCCCTAACTTTTATGTTATGTTGAATATGTTTCTGGGAAAAATAAGACATCTGCCTACACTCTGTTTAGCTTTAGTTATACAAAATATTATAGACACTTAAATTCAAAATTGCTTTGTATCCGAATTTTTTTTTATTGCTGGTGTAAGATCATGCTAATTCCATCAATGAAAATAGGCAAAAATAAATGCAGTGAAGCAAAAATTTTAAAAATTGCTGGGCTATGTCATCAAAACTAACTAATTACTATTCTCTTGGTTACACATCTGGGCGAGATATACTGCCACTTTACTGACATAACTGACAATAGAACAGTTTGTAACAGAATTATGTCATACTGGGTTTCTTCAGCTAAATCCACGCCCGTGTCGTTGCACTCTAGTTGTTTCAGAATATAAACAGTGACTTTTCTACAAGTAGCAGACAGCTATTAATATCAGCTGTTATATTAGATTTTAGTACGGTTAAAGTTTTATCATAACTTTTAAAAGCTGCNGGAAAAATAAGACATCTGCCTACACTCTGTTTAGCTTTAGTTATACAAAATATTATAGACACTTAAATTCAAAATTGCTTTGTATCCGAATTTTTTTTTATTGCTGGTGTAACATCATGCTAATTCCATCAATGAAAATGGGCAAAAATAAATGCAGTGAAGCAAAAATTTTAAAAATTGCTGGGCTATGTCATCAAAACTAACTAATTACTATTCTCTTGGTTACACATCTGGGCGAGATATACTGCCACTTTACTGACATAACTGACAATAGAACAGTTTGTAACAGAATTATGTCATACTGGGTTTCTTCAGCTAAATCCACGCCCGTGTCGTTGCACTCTAGTTGTTTCAGAATATAAACAGTGACTTTTCTACAAGTAGCAGACAGCTATTAATATCAGCTGTTATATTAGATTTTAGTATGGTTAAAGTTTTATCATAACTTTTAAAAGCTACTATACTCATCAGAAAATTATTTTGTGGCATATTTTCAAGGCAAATATATGTATAGGAAATGGGAAGCAAATCAACNCTATACTCATCAGAAAATTATTTTGTGGCATATTTTCAAGGCAAATATATGTATAGGAAATGGGAAGCAAATCAACCAAAACGGATTACACAACACTTCCATGTTAAATGTAAACAATTCATAACTTTACATATTTAACTTATTTAACTGAGACAAACACACATATGCTTTATATATATTACCGTTAAGGTCAAAAAGTGTTGTATGTTAATTCATGTAGATTTTAATACACTTCAAAACACATGTGAAAGAACTGCAAGAACTGCCGGTACAATGTTTTGGGCTACTAACAATCACGTGACCTATACACAAGAAAACAACCATCTAACTCCACAGTAAAAAATGATTTCACTTGTTTTCACTGCATCATATAGGTAGAGACCTGAAAAAGTAAATGTTATTTTTTCAAAAATATGTATTATTTTTTGTCAAAAATAGCTGTTATTCTTGCTACAAAAATGCAGGTTTCTGCATGACAATTGCTCCAATTTTTCATGTGCTATTTATAGAGACATACATAATTTGAGAAATGTCACTTTATTCGTAAAACCTGAAATTGGTAGTGTACTACAGTAGAGCACCCCTCCACCGGAATTTTTCGAGTGGAACTCCCCTTACCCGGAACTAAGTTTCCAAAAAAATTCAAACGTCGCAAAGCTGTGCCATAACTTTCCCACTAGCAAGAAGTCTTTCGTTGCTCACACCAGACTGTACATGCCCGCTAGCTGGTAAACAAGCAAGCCAGCGCAACTCTATAAATAGCCAGTAGCCAGTCGTTCGTGTTACGCACTAGTGATGAGTTGTTTGTTTTGAGTCAAAGTAAACGTATCTGTGTTTATGTTGTAAATATTTTTTAATAGTTTCACAGATTATGTTGAGTAGACAAAAGATACCGGCTTCTAGCAATACAGCTAAACTGCAAAGGAAAATGCTTTTGATACAAGAGAAAGTGGAAATGTTAAAAAAACTGGCATCAAAAAGCAAAAAAATTAACTATACAAGTTTTACGTGGATAGTGAATCAAAAGTGGGAATGGAGAGTCGTAAAACACTTCGCTCAAGTAAAAGTAGCGAACTTGATGCAGCTTTAATGAAATGGTTTAGACTAAGAAGTGAATGACTTAGCAAACTTGATTATGAATGTGACTTTTCATTGGGGTGGTTACATAAGTTCAAGAAACGACACAGCATTTCTCTTTATTCACTGAGCTGCGAGAAACTCTGCAGATACAGAAGCAGCCAAAAAGTTTGTTGTGGAGTTAACGCAGCTAGTGTCAGACGAGAAAATGTCTCCCTAACAAGTGTAGAATGCTGATGAAACTGCATTGTACTGGAATGAAAGAAAGTAAGGAAAGGCTAACTGTGCTAGGGTGTTCCAATGCAACTGGAACACATAAGCTCAAACTTCTGGTTATTGGTAAAAGTATGCGGCCACGGAAGTTAAAAGACGTCAAGGTAATGCCTGTTGAATACACAGCAAGCAAGAAAGCCTGGGCGACCACAAAAATAACCACCTAGTGGTTCAAAAGATTTGTACGACAAGCTAGGTAACACTGCAATAGCGTAGGCTTGAAGCAGGATTGCAAGATCATACTGGTGATGGATAATTGTTCCGCCCACCTACCAGCTGAAACCCTGTCACGAGATAACATTGAAGTTATTTATCTGCCACCTAACTGTACGTCACTCATTCAGCCGCAGGACCAAGGAATCCTACGCTCGCTAAAGTGCCGCTATCGATCGGAGTTTCTGCGGGCATTTTTGGGCAATTTAAATAGCGGGAAAACTGTTGCGGAAATAAAAAAGGATTACAATTTGAAAGCTGTAGTGTGGGCTCTGGCAAGGGCTTGGGACAGNGACCAAGGAATCCTACGCTCGCTAAAGTGCCGCTATCGATCGGAGTTTCTGCGGGCATTTTTGGGCAATTTAAATGGCGGGAAAACTGTTGCGGAAATAAAAAAGGATTACAATTTGAAAGCTGTAGTGTCGGCTCTGGCAAGGGCTTGGGACAGCATTCCTAAATCAACTCTCAACAATGCCTGGCAGAAACTGTGGCTGACGATTNGGCTCTGGCAAGGGCTTGGGACAGCATTCCTAAATCAACTCTCAACAATGCCTGGCAGAAACTGTGGCTGACGATTATTTACTCAGAAGAAAATGAAAATGAACCTGCCGACTTCCGAGGATTCAATGTCTCGCAAGAAAAAAAAAGTTAGTAGATGAACTAATGAAATATGTGAAGAGAATAAACAGCCTTGAACTGACATTTGCACGACAACAACATTGAAGAATAGTTCACTGTTTGTGAATTGTGATTGTAATGTTCCAGTTGTGTAACATCACAGATGAAGATATTGTGGAAATAATAAAGATGAGAATGGCAGTGAAGATTCGAATGAGGATGAACCTACAGAAAAAATTAAACAGGATGAATGCATTTTTCACATCAGCCGTTTGATAGCTGGGCTTGAGCAGCGCAGGTATGTAAGTGAACAGTAGTTAATGAGCCTGTACCTGCTGAAAAAACAATTGGAGGTAGAGAAGACCAAGAAAACTAAACAAACACGCATTACAGATGTGTTCAAGATCTTATCTGCGCCGGCTACAGTAAAACAAGCTTCATGATGAAGAGACAGCCGGCCCAAGTGGCACAGCTACAGTTACGCTGCATAATGACACAAGTGACAGTGATAATGGCAATGCCCGACACCTGGAACAACTGTCACAATGAATGCACTGGCAAGGGCATACTGTTTTATGAAGAGACTAATGCAAACAATTTATACACAATTATAAAAACACTGTTTAAAAAAAAACTCTTGTTTGTTCAAAACGTGTCCTTTATTACGACACATATTTACAGAGAATATGTATGATAAAAATCCAGTTAGCTGGAAGAATACAAGATTAAAACATGTGATAATTCAATTTACAAATATATTCTACATTATTAAATGAATATAAATACAATTTTCACCACCGCGTCGCTTTGTAAAAAATAAATAATTGTTGGATAAAACGTAACGATGCTACAAATGTAAACAAACTAAGCGAGCTAGTTGGGGTGAATTCCATAGATAACGTGGTGCTTGGTAGACATGAACACTACAATGGCGAGGTTTCCTAATGAGAATACCTATAAACATTTGCAGTGCCGTGCACTAAAATCTTCACTCAAAGTGACGCATCACTTGCGCTCATGTTATGTATAGCCGTAAACACACGTGATGGAAAATAAAACATATTTTAGTTTATGGTGATAAATCGAAGAAATCTACTAGCCAACTCTGCATGCATTCGTATTCGAATATGCAAAAACACATCAAATACATCATAAGAAGCAACTATGTGATATAAAACAACAATATTTCGCGAAAATACTACAAGATATTGTACAATTCGTGCATTACAACAAAATTTTCAAAAGTCGTAATTTTTTGTTTATGTGAAAATTCTAGTTATTTTTTGCGTTATTGCATTTGCTAGATTTTCAGGTCTCTAGGTATAGGACATCGCCACCCCCTGGGCGCAGCAGTTGTTTGTGTTGTATGGACTACATTTATTCTTTTTCTTTCGTGTTTGTTAAACTCATATGTTGGCAGCAGTGAGAAAGCATACAGCACTCTTGCGCATTTACTGCACTCGTAGGTTGGCGACAATGAAAATGAATCGCACAATCTCTGACAATCTGTAATCTTGTTATTGTAGTCCGAAACGGAATGTGGAATAAGGTTATAGACGTTGCTGTATTTTGACAGGGGTGGTTATTGGATGCTACCAGTTGCGGGTTTGAAAACAGATCAATATTTTGATGGGTATGATTATTATAGGAAACTATCATTTGTGGGTTTGAAAACGGCTAGACAAGTAATTGTTGGCGAAATTTGTCGTAAATCAATCAGTTTCGTTTTATGCATTTTGTTAACGAATGTTTAATTAAAGTTAATATTTAATTATAAATTGACTTGAATAAGCTGTTTTATTGACATCTTTATGGTGTTGGTTGAATCAAACGTGCATTTCGGGGTTATGTACATCATTTCTGGAGTCTAAAATCCAGGTCTACATCCATTATTTTCCCGTATGCCACAGTTTTTTTAGTTGGTCCACTGACAAATGTATTTTAGAGAATTCACTGTACTCATCCCTATTGATTTGTTGATAATAAAAAATCCCAGAGAATCGGCATGTACCGGAATATACATGATTCAATTCGCGATACCTTCAATCACTTTAGAATCTACAGTATCAAGGAATCAATTTTGACATCCCTAATATAATGCCTTACCTTTAACCTCAGTATCATCCTGGTCACGTCTGGCAATGATTAGAATAAAGTGGAAAATTAATATTTGCCCCAATCTTTATCCAACAGTAGAGGTGAGCCGATATGGTTTTTGAGCCTTTTCCGATATTGCAGATACAAACTTACCGATATTGCAGATACCAATACAGATACTGCCTTGACAAGGAAAAATAACATTATTGCAAGTTTCAAAAAATAAAAACTTAATTTTTAAACATTTACCTAAATAAAATTCTAATTGTCCTCATTTTTATTGTTTCAGTGATAGGCCTAACTATTACGATAAATATAAATCTAGGAACCACATATTAATAAGACAAAAATAACCTCCAAAAGCATGTCATTAAGCAATGAAACTCTTAAATAAAACATAACACTTCAAATGGTGCGTACATTCAATGTGCCGTTTTAAGTTTGTGGTACTACAGGACCTTGATGATGTACCGCCTCACGGTACAAAGAAATCCCACAAATCACTTTTTCTTCCAGCCATATCATTTGTTTATTGCTGGCACACGTAAATAATTTCACCACGTTCGAACCCTAACCTAACACCGTCATGTTACTACAGCCACAGCAAACAAACCAACAAAACAAACAAAAAAATAGGCAAACTGTCGGAATGGCAGTAAAGCGCAGCATATAACCAACATTACAATATTACATAAGTTTTTTTTTATGTGTCGCCGTGCTCAAGTAAAACAATTAAGACAAAATATTTTTGGAGGTAATCGTAAATATTAATTATTGTTAATATTACATATGTGTTAGGCTGATTAAATGTTGAGTTTTGTTTATGCCGCAAGCTTGCCTCCGTAGATAAAATTCAATAAACGCAAATGGTGGTTACTATTGTTTTGTTGTATACATGTTTCGTAAACAATCATGCAAAACGTGCCTAATTTTGCTTTGAAAATAAAAACCAATTTAAAAATAGTGATTATTTTAATAAAACCAAATAGTGAGCAAAGCACTCTAATTATGGCAAGTTGAAAACAGCGTCATCTTAGATTCTTAGGGCAAAATATCGGTTATAATATAGGCGATTTAAAAATGAATTGCGCACAATTCCAATAATTACGATATTGGCCGGTTTCGATATATCGGTACCGGTATCGACTCAATCCTATCCGACAGTTTAGTAATTATCAAAAGTAGCAGTCCACACCACAACATTAAAAATTTCATGTAATTTCTCGAGTGTTCAGTTTTGTGTGTTGTGTGCATGCGTATTTTGTAAGGCTGAGCCGATACCGGTACCGGTAACTTATTCTAGGAAACCCTTTCAGTCTTTCTGATGTACTAAAATGTTCACAGATCCTGATTTCATACTTTACTCCATTATAGGTCTATTCTTTTTTGGTTGCATTAACTGTTTTTACAGCATTAATTTTTCTCTTTATGGGTCGATGTGGTTGCACCCTGGGGGCATCTGGCCCTGGCTCACCAGAGCGTATAGCTGGGCACTGAGGGTTATGCTACCTCTTATGGCCCACCTGGTGATTGGGCATTTAGAAAATAGCTGTGAGTACACAGCTATGCACTTCCAATGATGTTACGTTAACTTCAGAGGATAAAAATAAAAGAAGAAAGGTATTGTGCTTTAGTGGATTTAGTGGGTGTCTGGGATGCGCAGGCACGATCGTAAATGTTGTTTAAATTTATGTAGCAGCGTAGGGGAGGACATATTCTGGTATGGTGTTTGGTCTCCTCAAGCCTCAGAGAAAGGTTCTCCTTCCCCTTGCGACATTGGCGCTAGAAGAGCGGCATTACCAGCTAGCAACCAGCTAACCAAACATTGACAAGAGGTGGGAGCGCCCTTCAGTGGGGACTTGGGTTCGAAACTCTATCATGACGGTGGTGCGTGCACAGAGAAGTAGTTAAGTGGATATGCACAGAGAAGCAAAGAGGGTAAGGGAGATGAAAGCGAAAGAGAACGATCGGAACTAAAAGAGGTTAACTGGTAGATATATGTTTTATTCCGTCAAGTAGGAATTTACAAGACATATATCTCTGACATGTGCCCGCTAACATCTGATGGACGAGGGACCAAGTTTGCCAAGCTGTTTACCGCAGAGCGGCAACGAGTTATCAATCGTAGTTTGGGGTGAGAGTGTCCCCGGTAAAACCACACCTGACGTGAATGAGGCACGTGGCCAACGCTCAAAGCAATGGAGAAGGCTCTGCGACAAGAGCTTCTGCCTAGTGTGTTGAAAAACACAAGTTCTGACAATAGTAACGTACGTTATATGCTAAGTCTAACTGCTACTGCTGAAGGAAAGCGGTATGGCAAGCGTGGCAAACTAGTGAGAGTTGCAGAAGATGCTCCAGTCAGAACTGCTTGCGAATTGCCCTGTCTGGAGGGCGTGCATAGGAATAAATACCTGCGAGTAAGAGGTGGCTTGCGCAGACTACTTGGAGGAGGAAGCCTTCCCTGATGCGTGGCGAGCGTGCACATTCGGTGCTTACCGGCTAGGGCAAGACAAGTGAGGGGGTGGGTCCATCCACTCAGACTGGAGCATGGCATCATGCGGATTGCCGTCCTCTCAGGTAGCAAGGGATTGACTCGCTTGTGAATAGGAATGGTACAGAGGCGAAATGAGCGGTGGCGTTCGGCGCTATGGTATACCAGGGGAGCACCACAGGCTGAGGCTTGGAGATGTATCCGTCAGCACTCGTGGCATGTCAATAGTGTTTACACTACTCCCTTGTCCATTCAAAAGTGTAGAACATGAAGTTTAGTGGGTTTTGTTTTCTACAATCTCTTTTTAAACCTGACATGCCACAAGCGACATCTGTGATCCCTTTGAGCCTCTAACTCGGCTGTGCCCCCACACCACTTCCCAATGCTAGGCCACACCATCACCAGACTCCCGCAATATCAGCTGTCACCTACAAATGGGCCCCACAAGGTCCGCTGCTGCCTAGATGCAGGCAACCTGCGATTCATGCACCTGTCTTGGTGGTGGCCTGGTTGTGTTCTGTCCCTTGGAGCAACTTTCCAGCCCAGGATACAGAACATGCATCCCGCTCGCGCAGTGGGGAAACAAGCTCTCTCCCCCCTTCATTGCTCTCCCTCTCTCAATCGCCCCCGGCCAGACTGGTATAAATAGGATTTGCACAGTGCCCCTCGAGGCAGTTCTTTTTCACCTGCTTACCAGGTTTACCTGCGCTCACCATGTTGTCCAATCACCAATATTCTTCCTGCAAGAATGCCAGCCATCCATAGCAAACAAAATGTAAAAATTACCTCAAACACACTGAATAATTAGACTACAACAAGAAATAAATTGTAAATGTAATACATGCAACAAAGGGGTAGTAAGAAACGAATAACCCATATCATTACATCATTGCCTATGTATAGGTTAGGTGAGTGGATTTATTTGTGTGATGGAATTAAGGTGGAAGGAAACCTCACAAGTACAACAAAATTTTAAAATTCTTTTGTGTGGCTTACTTCTGCATTTTACATACAATGTGTACATTAAAAAAAATTTCTTTATTTCTAATAGTTATTCGTAGAAATGCAAAAATCCAGATTAATTACACTGAAGAGCCAAAAAACTGGTATAGGTGTGCATATGCAAATAACAGAGGTATGGAACCAATCAGAGTAACGCGATGCGGTCGACAGCTAGATCGGTTACTGTTGCTACAATGGCAGGTTATCAAGATTTAAGTGAGTTTGAACGTGGTGTTATAGTCGGCGCACGAGAGATGGGACATAGCATCTCCGAGGTAGCGATAACATTTGGATGTTTGTGTACGACCATTTCACGAGTGTACTGTGAATATCGGGAATCCAGTAAAACATCACATCTTCGACATCGTTGCGGCCGGAAAAATATTGTGAAAGAATGGGACAAACGACGACTGAAAAGAATCATCAACTGTGACAGACGTGCAACCCTTTCTCAAATTGGCGCAGATTGGATTTGTGGATCGCCCTGCAGGATTCGTGGTGNGAGATGGGACATAGCATCTCCGAGGTAGCGATAACATTTGGATGTTTGTGTACGACCATTTCACGAGTGTACTGTAAATATCGGGAATCCAGTAAAACATCACATCTTCGACATCGTTGCGGCCGGAAAAATATTGTGAAAGAATGGGACAAACGACGACTGACAAGAATCATTAACTGTGACAGACGTGCAACCCTTTCTCAAATTGGCGCAGATTGGATTTGTGGATCGCCCTGCAGGATTCGTGGTGNGGGGAGTGCTACACGATATTAGGCAGGTGTACCAGTTTTTTTGGCTCTTCAGTGTATATTGCTCTAACAAGTGGTTTTGGTTGTTCACTTATTCAAATAATTGTAGACATAATTTTATATGTTAACTATAAATTAGACCTCTGCCACGTAAATAACCAGTGTTTAAAATAAAAACACAAATGCCTTGTTCGCAACACACAGTGGACATTGTATAAACTATTTTTGGTTTTCGTACTAAAAAGGATTGTATACAAATGCATGAGCCAGTAAATTATTTAAGCGGCTATTCAAAACTGTCATTTGTTAACAATTATTTCTGCATAAAAGAAACTCACAGTGCAGCAGACATGTTTTATATCAATTATAGTTTGTAGTTTTATATCAATTATAGTTTGTAGTTTTATATCAATTATAGTTTGTAAAATAATTCTACACTTTGACTGCAAACTGCACACCAATTATTTGCGGGCTGCCTGCCAGCTGTGATGCAAAAGGGAAATTATAAAATTTTCTTTCACCACTTTATATATTATGTGGATGAAAATTCATGTCCCATCTTTATATATTATCACTCAATACCAATATGTAGCATACTTCACGTTCACATGTCACCTATTTTGCACACTTTTTGACAATTTCTTTTGACAGCTTTATTTCCTCTCGTTACGAAATAATGGCCCTAACAATTGTTGGCATTGAGTATGACGTACGAGAANATAACCAGTGTTTAAAATAAAAACACAAATGCCTTGTTCGCAACACACAGTGGACATTGTATAAACTATTTTTGGATTTCGTACTAAAAAGGATTGTATACAAATGCATGAGCCAGTAAATTATTTAAGCGGCTATTCTAAACTGTCATTTGTTAACAATTATTTCTGCATAAAAGAAACTCACAGTGCAGCAGACATGTTTTATATCAATTATAGTTTGTAGTTTTATATCAATTATAGTTTGTAAAATAATTCTACACTTTGACTGCAAACTGCACACCAATTATTTGCGAGCTGCCTGCCAGCTGTGATGCAAAAGGTAAATTATAAAATTTTCTTTCACCACTTTATATATTATGTGGATGAAAATTCATGTCCCATCTTTATATATTATCACTCAATACCAATATGTAGCATACTTCACGTTCACATGTCACCTATTTTGCACACTTTTTGACAATTTGTTTTGACAGCTTTATTTCCTCTCGTTACGAAATAATGGCCCTAACAATTGTTGGCATTGAGTATGACGTACGAGAAAAACTTAGAATATGGAACTGTCAAGACCAAACGAGAATCAAGAAGCAACTGCAGATTTAACCAAATGAAAAACTTAGAATAAGCACCCTGGCATCAAACCAGGAATTACCATGTGTGGCCTAATGCACCTAATGTCAAGCACAGCTAAGCTAAGGCAAGAAACAGGCACAACTGTGTTGGTCACAAGAGAGCCTGTAATTAAGAAAACAATACTCACTGTGTCTTTCTCTCCAGAGAAGGTACGCAAACGATCAAACAGTTTCTTGGTAACTTCTTGATCATAACAAAAATAATAAGAGTTGAGAGAGATATGATGCCCATAGCTGCAAAATGGAAGTCACTGTTTTATATTATTCTGAATGAAAACAGGGCAAATGAGCAGAATTCACCAAGAATTAGAGCTGCATTGTAAAATTATCAAATAAAATATGTTATCTACAGCAAGGATGCAAATAATTAAAAAATAATCAGTGGCCCATGAAAACTTGGTGGCCCACAATTTTTTTCTAATATTCTAAAACTATTTGGTCACCTGCAAAATATGTTAAGTCACGCTGNCTAATATTCTAAAACTATTTGGTCACCTGCAAAATATGTTAAGTCACGCTGGGCTAGCAGGTAATGTGTTATTTTTTATTTGCATCCCCGATCTACAGTAAAATCTCGTTATAATGAACATCAATAAAACCTCAACTTTTATACTTAGAAAGTCTTATTTTTAACCTTTATATCATGGGCTCCACAAAATTATGGTACNTTATCTACAGCAAGGATGCAAATAATTAAAAAATAATCAGTGGCCCATGAAAACTTGGTGGCCCACAATTTTTTTCTAATATTCTAAAACTATTTGGTCACCTGCAAAATATGTTAAGTCACGCTGGGCTAGCAGGTAATGTGTTATTTTTTATTTGCATCCCCGATCTACAGTAAAATCTCGTTATAATGAACATCAATAAAACCTCAACTTTTATACTTAGAAAGTCTTATTTTTAACCTTTATATCATGGGCTCCACAAAATTATGGTACAATTAGTCATCAAAGTATAGAAAATTAACATTTAATTACACTGAAATGTTTTTTAAAAAGCTAGGATAAAACTGTACTTTATAAAATATGAAAATGCACAAATTACACACTGCAAACATAAAGAATTTTGTGTTTACAAATAGTAAACACTGCCTGTTTATTGGTGAAGTTCCCTTTGAAAAAGAAAACACACACCACCTACCCATAACAAATAACATCGAAGGAAGTTTATTAAGAAGATATTAATATTTCAATAACAAATAATTTTTATTTTCCTGCAAGAAGCACTTGAAAATGGACATCACACTCTATAAAACGCACTGGTCTATGTTATTAAACATTATTGGTGAAAAGGGGATACAGTTTAAGCTTCTATGGCATAATTTGTAGGGCTGTAACTTTAAAACTAAAAGAATGGAAAATACAGAGTATTTATCACAGGGGTTCTTGTCTATATTTAAATTTCCACTTTATGTAAATATTTTAGGTATAAGATAATGAAAATCAAAAAGATAATTCACAGATAAAAATTTCCTTCGCTGGTGTACTAAATGAACATTCATTTAACACCTGAATATTCATAGAAATAAGAGGATTTTTGTCTTGTTACAACTTTCGGCAACCAAAAATCTTACTGTAATTAAAATGAAAGTAGCAATTTTTCATTTTTGTTTTGGCATACAGAATATCATAACAACCCTGATTGTTTTATTTGTAAGACATCTGCCTATTTATTTAAATTTCATACAAAATTATTTTGAATTTACATGGGAGATGTTTAAACATGGTCTTCGTAAAAAGCAAAAATGTTCCTTAAAAATTTTTTAGGGGTTAAAATTGATTAGTTTCTATTTTTATGAGGGTAGCGATTTTACAAAGTCATTCTCGTAAAGGGGTTTACTATATGTTATGGGATTTGGTACCAAACCATGTATACATGGCTACACATATACTCTCATGTTTTGATGTATGAAAGTATTTAACATTGGGCTGCATGACAACACTGTTAATCTAGGTCATCACGTATGGATACATGGTGTTGTGTGTCAACAGTTAGAATTAATTGTTTGCAGCGTATGTCAATGTACTGAATGTGACTCTGCAATCAGCACGTTTCTTTAAAGTATCATATTGGTAAACCAAATCTGATTTAGGTTAAAAATGGTTAAAAAATCTTTGTGTAAAGTCTGTGTATGAACAGTTAATTAATCCCTTTTTGAAAGACAAGACATACACTGAAGAGTAAAAAAAACTGGTACACCTGCCTAATATCGTGTAGGGCCCCCCGAGCACGCAGAAGTGCCGCAAGACGACGTGGCATGGACTCGACTAATGTCTGAAGGTATGCAGGAGGCAATTCACACCATGAATCCTGCAGGGCAGTCCACAAATCCAATCTGCGCCAATTTGAGAAAGGGTTGCACGTCTGTCACGTTTAATGATTCTCGTCAGTCGTCGTTTGTCCCGTTCTTTCACGATCTTTTTCCGGCCGCAGCGATGTCGAAGATGTGATGTTTTACCGGATTCCCGATATTCACGGTACACTCGTGAAATGGTCGTACGCGAACATCCAAATGTTATCGCTACCTCGGAGATGCTATGTCCCATCTCTCATGCGCCGACTATAACACCACGTTCAAATTCACTTAAATCTTGATAACCTGCCATTGTAGCAGCAGTAACCGATCTAGCTGCCCACCGCATTGCGTTACTCTGGTTGGTTCCATACCTCTGTTATTTGCGTACACACGCCTATACCAGTTTTTTTGACTCTTCAGTGTAAAATAACCTCAGTTGTACTAAAAGTTAAGGTAAATTTTATGTGTTACAGTAAAATATGTTTACATACGGTATTTGGGTGGGAATTGAAAATTTTACGTTAAAGAGAAAGATACGTTACTGTGANATATGTTTACATACGGTATTTGGGTGGGAATTGAAAATTTTACGTTAAAGAGAAAGATACGTTACTGTGAAGTACTGACGCCTGCGGCGTCCCTATATGTTATCCGTCCGTACTCAAGCTCTAGCGAAGCTCAGGCGGAGGACGTCNTTATCTACAGCAAGGATGCAAATAATTAAAAAATAATCAGTGGCCCATGAAAACTTGGTGGCCCACAATTTTTTTATAATATTCTAAAACTATTTGGTCACCTGCAAAATATGTTAAGTCACGCTGGGCTAGCAGGTAACGTGTTATTTTTTATTTGCATCCCCGATCTACAGTAAAATCTCGTTATAATGAACATTAATAAAACCTCAACTTTTATACTTAGAAAGTCTTATTTTTAACCTTTATATCATGGGCTCCACAAAATTATGGTACNTTATCTACAGCAAGGATGCAAATAATTAAAAAATAATCAGTGGCCCATGAAAACTTGGTGGCCCACAATTTTTTTCTAATATTCTAAAACTATTTGGTCACCTGCAAAATATGTTAAGTCACGCTGGGCTAGCAGGTAATGTGTTATTTTTTATTTGCATCCCCGATCTACAGTAAAATCTCGTTATAATGAACATCAATAAAACCTCAACTTTTATACTTAGAAAGTCTTATTTTTAACCTTTATATCATGGGCTCCACAAAATTATGGTACAATTAGTCATCAAAGTATAGAAAATTAATATTTAATTACACTGAAATGTTTTTAAAAAGCTAGGATAAAACTGTACTTTATAAAATATGAAAATGCACAAATTACACACTGCAAACATAAAGAATTGTGTGTTTACAAATAGTAAACACTGCTTGTTTATTGGTGAAGTTCCCTTTGAAAAAGAAATCACACCACCTACCCATAACAAATAACATCAAAGGAAGTTTATTAAGAAGATATTAATATTTCAATAACAAATCATTTTTATTTTCCTGCAAGAAGCACTTGAAAATGGACATCACACTCCATAAAACGCACTGGTCTATGTTATTAAACATTATTGGTGAAAAGGGGATACAGTTTAAGCTTCTATGGCATAATTTGTAGGGCTGTAACTTTATCTCTCATAAAAAAAAAAAAGTTATGAACTTCAGTGAAACTGAAAGTGAAAGAAAAATCATATGAGAACTCAGTCTTAATAAAAATTTAACAAATTTCATAACATTTTAGAAAGTTATTCATTATGATAAATTCATTTCAAAACCAAACTAAAAGATTGGAAAATACAGAGTATTTATCACAGGGGTTCTTGTCTATATTTAAATTTCCACTTTATGTAAATATTTTAGGTATAAGATAATGAAAATCAAAAAGATAATTTACAGATAAAAATTTCCTTCGCTGGTGTAGTAAATGAACATTCATTTAACACCTGAATATTCATAGAAATAAGAGGATTTTTGTCTTGTTACAACTTTCGGCAACCAAAAATGTTACTGAAATTAAAATGAAAGTTGCAATTTTTCATTTTGGTTTTGGCATACAGAATATCGTAACAACCCTGATTGTTTTATTTCATACAAAAATTATTTTGAATTTACATGGGAGATGTTTAAATATGGTCTTCGTGAAAAGCAAAAATTATCCTTAAAAAAAATGTCAAAATTTTTTAGGGGTTAAAATTGATTAGTTTCTATTTTTATGAGGGTAGCGATTTTACAAAGTCATTCTCGTAAAGGGGTTTAGTATATGTTATGAGATTTGGTACCAAACCATGTGTACATGGCTACACATATACTCTCATGTTTTGATGTATGAAAGTATTTAACATTGGGCTGCATGACAACACTGTTAATCTAGGTCATCACGTATGGATACATGGTGTTGTGTGTCAACAGTTAGAATTAATTGTTTGCAGCGTATGTCGATGTACTGAATGTGACTCTGCAATCAGCACGTTTCTTTAAAGTATCGTATTGGTAAACCAAATCCGATTTAGGTTAAAAATGGTTAAAAAATCTTTGTGTAAAGTCTGTGTATGAACAGTTAATTAATCCCCTTTTGGAAGACAAGACATACACTGAAGAGTCAAAAAAACCGGTACACCTGCCTAATATCGTGTAGGGCCCCCCAAGCACGCGGAAGTGCCGCAAGACGACGTGGCATGGACTCGACTAATGTCTGAAGGTATGCAGGAGGCAATTCACACCACGAATCCTGCAGGGCAGTCCACAAATCCAATCTGCGCCAATTTGAGAAAGGGTTGCATGTCTGTCACGTTTAATGATTCTCGTCAGTCGTCGTTTGTCCCATTCTTTCACAATCTTTTTCCGGCCGCAGCGATGTCGAAGATGTGATGTTTTACTGGATTCCCGATATTCACGGTACACTCGTGAAATGGTTGTACGTGAACATCCAAATATTATCGCTACCTCGGAGATGCTATGTCCCATCTCTCATGCACCGACTATAACACCACGTTCAAATTCACTTAAATCTTGATAACCTGCCATTGTAGCAGCAGTAACCGATCTAGCTGCCCACCGCATTGCATTACTCTGGTTGGTTCCATACCTCTGTTATTTGCATACACACGCCTATACCAGTTTTTTTTACTCTTCAGTGTAAAATAACCTCAGTTGTACTAAAAGTTAACGTAAATTTTATATGTTAAAGTAAAATATGTTTACATACGGTATTTGGGTGGGAATTGAAAATTTTACGTTAAAGAGAAAGATACGTTACTGTGAAGTACGCTGTACCAGAATTTTAATGTAGTTACTTTGCAGTCAATATTCACAGATTTTGTTTCATCTTTCTTTTTATTTTTAAACTTTCAATATTTTCCAGAATAGAACACATACCAGTAAACAACAAATCTGTAACTGTTGTAACGTTGGGCGTGCAGTTACAGCCGATGTTACGTTAAGTTGCCATGGCTAGCTCAAAGGTGGAACACGAGACTCAGTAAAATGGACGCAGATTAATTAAGAAATATGTTCAAGTTCCAGAGTATTTTGTTCTATACTTTATTTATCATTTAGTGACACAGTTCACAGCTGAATTTCATAATATGCAGAGTACGAAACGTGCATAGATAACTAGATATGGGCAGAACAGAGCCACAGTTGTTTACTGTATTCTTAAGTTTCTTACAAACTGGCCCGAAGAAATATGAAATGCAGCTACCTCCCACAACGGCGGAGAAATACTCTACTAAAGTTTAGTTTGCCGATGTGCCTTAGTTTCCCGACGCAGCCTAGGCGAGCATTGTACGACGACTGCTTCAGACGACTGCTCAATATCAACTGACCTGCCCTCAAAGGCGACTGACCTGAAGGACTGCTTGAAGGGCGACAGGCACACGTGTATTTGTGCTGCCTATCACCCCCTCTCCCCAGATAAGGGCCTGGCCACACATGCTCTCCAAACGTTAACGAAACTGACACGTTAACGAAACTTCGCCGTACAACAAAACTGTTGACGCATTCTGAAAAAAGCTAAATAATGTTGACGATCATAACAAAAACTGAAAACTACGACGTTCGAAACGAAACTGTAAACCATTAACGTCTGCCCGATAAACAAACTATCTCGGTAAAACAAACCACCACTGCTTTTAATTTGAAACCCGATAACAATATTACGAAGCTTAGCAAAGCTTAAGAAAAACGAACGAAATTGAAACACATGTCCCGAAAATTAAGAATACTGCGTCATTACACTGTATTTACAAAAAATTACAGAAGAAATTTTACAATGTCAAAAATACTGCACATTTCACGAGACACCAATATTTTATTTGTTATACTAATAAGATAACAATGTGAGCATTTTTTATATGTCAAAAAGCAGCAACACTCTTTGCAGCTTTAGATTTGCTTAGCGCATGTTTATAAATTCTAAAATTTTGTTTTCTGATTTAATAAAGTTTTTAAACAAATGGTTTTAAACAACTGTAAAAAAAAGTACGTACGTTAACTTATTTCAGTGAATGTAGTAGCACAGTACAACTGCCATGGAATGTAAAACAGCAGTCTTTCTTTGTTATTTTTTAACACAAAAAAAAATTAACTTTTTGTAGGCTTTTCTCAGATCAAAATACTGTATGTACCCAATAACAGCACATGTTCATGCACATATGCAAACACATTAAGAATTTACATAGAAACAACACACAGCACAAGACACATCAGGACATGTACCCCATTCCACATACACCAGCAGTGCATCACAATGATAGAGTCGAACCTCTATATAACACACATGTAAGTAACGAAAACAGTGATCTTAAGTAAAAGTTTTCAGAAACTGTCAAAAAATTGCAAAAATTTATGAAAAAACCATTTGCCAAAAAAAAAAGGCTAAAATCCATTAGAAACTTTGGCTGCAATGACTGACTTCAGCACGCCCCATGACATGAGTACCTAGTGAGACAGNAAATTGGCTAAAATCCATTAGAAATTTTGGCTGCAATGACTGACTTCACGCGACACGTCATGAAGGACTTCTTTGTTCTTCACTCCCACCCCTCCCACCAAACAAGCCACACCACTGGCTCACTTTGAGTCCATGGCTACCCTCCAACCACGTATGCATAGCAACAATGATAACCAATAACAGGGTAGGTTGCAGATCTTACCTTTCCCTACCACAAGCACCTTTTATCTAGTGACCATGCCATGTTCCTATGTCTTTGTGCATGGAGCGCGGTGTTTGACTTTCAGATACGTTTTTTAATAGTGCTGTTATAACTTTGATTTTCGGATTTTCCTCTTGAATTTTGAGTAAAGATTGCAATTGGAATTGACTGCATAGCCTGTTGACAACCTGCTAATGCTATTTTTATTGGAATACGATTTTATTTATGGTTTTAGATTTTGGGGTGCTTTTAATTAATTGACGACTCATTTATGTTTTTTGGCTTCGACTTTGAATTTAGATTTCAAGACATGAGTGGAAACCAGTGTTAAATATAAACCAATACCTACAAGATATTAAAGCAATAATAACAGCACTTCAGCACCACCCGTTTTCGCTGCAACCCACCTCCTTTCTCTCCCGCACATGTATTGCCTAAAAATGTACACTAGTATTTACCCATAGTGGCGTGTGCCACGTTTACGTTTTTGTAACAATAAGTGGAGGTACACAACCTTGTGGGATGTATATTACTATCCAAAAGAATTTTGCTTTTTGAAATAAATTTGTATTTCATTAAAACTTCTGATTTTTGCACAAAATGTCACTGAGAATGGATTTCGTGCTCATTAAAAGTTAAGGGGCAGTAGTCAAAATTTAGATACTTTTTCTCGTTAACTACAGATTGTTTATGGTCTTGTGGAGTACCAATTAATTTGCAAAACATCTGCCTAGTGATTTAAGTTAATATTTAATTTCAATAAAAGTGTTATTTTGTACAAGAGACAAAACACTGTGTCAATGTGAAAAAACACATTTTCATAACAACTTGGTGTTGGGGTGTTAAAATCAGTAAATTTGGATTTCATGAATCCAGCAGAATAGAGTACAGATTTTGAGGAATAGTGACATTTTGTTAAATTGGGATTCTACTGTAGTTCTCAGGTAATGATGTGATCAAGAGCGCACACAAACCACTTTGTCTGCAGAATAATAATGCTTTGACTTTAAGAGTACATGGGCCTGAGATTTTTGTTCGTATTCAAGGCACAATAATACAGTCTACAATAACACGCACGCTCAGCGCCCAAGTGCTCATACACGCAAGGCGCTGAGCTGGCGTGCAGTTCTTCCCTCGCCATGCTTTCCTGTGCAAATTAGATCTGTAACAGTGTGACTTCATTACACAAAATGAAAGCTCACATATGTAATTACAATTGCATGGTTTTACATTTCTCTTAACTCTTAAGAAAACTGCACAGACAAGCTCTAAAAATAAGATTTTTTTTTTGCAATTTTTACACATTTTTTTTGTTGAATATACTTACATAACATGATAAAAACAAATCAGTATGGCTTAGATAATTTGTTTTTGACTTTTTTGGCACAAAGTCATATTCCCAGCACATATACTTTGAGAGACACATTACAACAAATATACATAAACTACGTCCAGACAACAGCAAATATGCAAGACGCCACCCTGATGCATCTTGAGTGACGTCTACAACACGCTCTAGCGTTGCCATAGCCGTTGCCCCTTCCCAAAAAGAGTTTTAAGCCATACACACAACACACAGCCACACCCCCTCCCCGCTGCTGTGATGCCAAGGGAATGGTAGACAGGCTGGCTGCTGCTGCCGCCTGCTAGTCGGAAACCTGCATTACACCCTGGTGCACTTCTACCCCCCCCCCCCCCCCCCCCCCCCCCCCCCCTTTTTTT
>NQII01001284.1:469768-499017 GCA_002778355.1 Clitarchus hookeri
TTAAGAGTGCTTCAGTCTGCCGGCGACGTCCTGCCCAGCTAACGTACTTGTAGGAAGCCAATACAGTCAACTCTTGTTTCTACAACACCTGAAATCGCATCCCTCTTGAAATAACAGCCCTTTTTTGGGGAACCATGAAAAAAACGTAGTTCAAAAGGTTTTTCCAATAACGACCCCTTTCCTGGGAACCATGAATGATGTTATAATCAACAGTATACTGTAGTAGGCATTTTGTAAGATGTGGAACGTGAACCTTCTAAGTGAACCCAAAGTTGCCAGCGATGTCCTGCCCTCTCCAATAACCGAGGAACAATGAGACATTGTACGTGGGCAATACACCGTGAGGGAAGTCACAGCCATCTGGCAGGCTACCCAGGCTCTTCCACCAACAGTAAGTTGCCCCTTAATTGGTCACATCAGGCCATGCCCCCTCCTACTGTACACCCACTTAATCACCCACCTCCATTCTGTCTCCTGTCTGAATGCTTCACCATCAGGCTGGGCATGACAAAGTGCCAAACAGGCTCTGGCACTGGCTGGTGGCCTGGTGGGAACTGGGAACCATGCATAGGACCTGCCGGGTGTATTCTGGGAAAAAGAAAGCCACTGCACGACAGAGGAGAGCCACCGCCAGTACTTCAGAAGAGAGCAAAGATACCTCCTTCCACCTCCGGTGGCACGTTACACATGCTGTCTCACCACTTCCCCCTACACCACGCAAGAATTCCAGTCAGCGAATGGGCCCCACCTGTGGGGAAAGTAGTGTGACGCCTAGAGTTACAATCTCGGTATTCCGCTACAACTACTGGTGGAAAATGAAAAATAAACACAACTAAAGCAGTAATGTAGAAACACCATATGCGCATGGGGCACTGATAGAGGGTAGTACATGCAATGATTAACAGTGCTGTGCTATCGACAGAGTAGGAACCGTGTACTAGGAATAACACCGCTGAGCCCAATACAACTGTAGCCGACTCTGTGAAAGAGTAGTCTGTTGTTTCAAGCATCAGCCTGTGTGTAGTAAGCATTGTAGACATGCCACGATGGCATAGACGACCACACTTTGTGCTATTAACGGACTTTGAACAAGGTCGTATTGTGGGCCTGAGGGAGGCTGGATGGTCATTCCAAAGAATTGCCCAACGCATAGGACATGAAGTATCTGCTGTGCATCGCTGGTGGTGCCGGTGGTCCAACGATGGTGCACATGCTCGTCAACCTGGTTCCAGACGGCAGAGGCATATGAATTCCCACCTGAACCGTCGCATCAAATGAGCAGCCATTGCTGATCGCACGGCGACCACCACACAGATTAGGGCCACTGTTGCACCCAGGGTGTCAGCTAGGACCATCACCAACCNGCTGATCGCACGGCGACCACCACACAGATTAGGGCCACTGTTGCACCCAGGGTGTCAGCTAGGACCATCACCAACTGTTTGCTGGATGCTGGGCTACGATCAAGGGTGCTGCCCACCAGGCTTCCTCTCACACCTCATCTCCATGCAGCCTGCCTCGAATGGTGTCGCGAATGAAGCAACTGGATGGATGAATGGCACGGAGTTGTGTTCAGTGATGAGAGCAGATTCTGTTTTGGCGCCAGTGACGGTCGTTTGCGAGTGCAGCGTTGACCANCACAGATTAGGGCCACTGTTGCACCCAGGGTGTCAGCTAGGACCATCACCAACCGTTTGCTGGATGCTGGGCTACGATCAAGGGTGCTGCCCACCAGGCTTCCTCTCACACCTCATCTCCATGCAGCCTGCCTCGAATGGTGTCGCGAATGAAGCAACTGGATGGATGAATGGCGCGGAGTTGTGTTCAGTGATGAGAGCAGATTCTGTTTTGGCGCCAGTGACGGTCGTTTGCGAGTGCAGCGTTGACCACGACAGCGGCAACAACCAGAGAGTATATGGCAGCGACATACAGGACCAACTCCTGGCATCATGGTCTGGGGATCAATAGCCTACAATGACTGTACGCCTCTGGTGTTTGTGGAGGGAACACTGAACAGTGAACACTAAATCCAGAACATCATCCAGCCCATTTTGTTGCCGTTCCTACAACACCAAGATGTCCTCTTCCAGCAAGTCAATGCCCATGCACACACATCTTGTGTTACCCAACGCTCACTCGAAGGTGTTTGTCAACTCGCTTGGCCAGCACGATCACCCGACCAGTCCCCCGTTGAACATTTGTGGGACATAATGGGACGATGTTTGGCGCGGTCTGCAATACCAGCAACAAACCTCCACCAATAGCAACAACAGGTGGAATTAGCGTGGAACACTATTCCCCACATGAAATCCGATACCTTTATGATCGTCTCTACGCATGACTGCAGGGTCGCTAAAGGAGGCTTCACAAGATACTGACATTGTTGTTCAAGACACACACTAGCCTCTGTCCATAGGTGTACGACCCTGTGATCATTATCATATACAGTGTACAACCTGTATAATTATTCACTAAAGCCTTTATTCATGTGGAACCATTACGTCCGGGTGTTCATTTTCCATTTTCCACCAGTGTAGCTTCACTCCTACCAAGGTTCACACAAGCCCTGCTTTGAGCAATGCTCCACCCCATGCTCAGAGGGCGATTATCAAACTGCCAGAGATCAGACTCCTTCCTCCACCAAAGTCCCCATTAAGATAACATCTGCTTCCCAGTCATCAGGGAGATAAGTCTTTGATGTTGGACACCAATAAACTCTATTCACCACAACATCAAACTGTATTTTCACCAATAATAATTCTAATACTGATTGGAGCACTCTTTATAGATATCCCAAATTATAAGAAATAAATGCAACTCTGAATGTAAAAGATTACTAACGCTACCACCAACCCCCACTAAGTAAAACAGACAACACCCATTTCACTTAGGTCTGCAACATTGATTAGAAAGAAGGCTTACGTTTTATAGATGTCTGCCAGCTTGTCACGCAAAGTCTGACCTTGCGAGTTGAGGAACACTGCAAGCTCAGCCATCTTCACCCCAGCAGAGATCCCGTCTTTGTCCAGCACATTGGTTCCCCACATGAACCCTATTGCTTCCTCGAATGCAAACAGAACTGTTTTTCCTTTGGCCAACAGCTCTGCAGATGTGTTTCCCATCCACTTGAAGCCGGTCAGAGTCTCCTGTAACCAACGNTTTTTCCTTTGGCCAACAGCTCTGCAGATGTGTTTCCCATCCACTTGAAGCCGGTCAGAGTCTCCTGTAACCAACATTACATGGAAACCACATGAACACACATAATTCACAACAATTATTTAGTTATTCATGTTATGCATGATACATTTTGTTGATCAATACATTTTAACAATTTAACACCGAACACAATATTCACTTACAACTGTGAACTTGCAAGAACAAACTTTAATAGTGGCATCGAAATGCTGGCCACCTTGTTGACTAACTTGATTAAATAAATGTAGCCCATAACCACATCAAACAACTTTCTCTACAGTTCAGAGTAAGGTGACAAGTGGCGCACCATGGAAGACGGCACACAAGTTTAGCAGTACAACAACAGCAAATGTCTCTCTTGAAATAATTCTAATTTTACNAACCCTATTGCTTCCTCGAATGCAAACAGAACTGTTTTTCCTTTGGCCAACAGCTCTGCAGATGTGTTTCCCATCCACTTGAAGCCGGTCAGAGTCTCCTGTAACCAACGTTACATGGAAACCACATGAACACACATAATTCACAACAATTATTTAGTTATTCATGTTATACATGATACATTTTGTTGATCAATACATTTTAACAATTTAACACCGAACACAAAGTTCACTTACAACTGTGAACTTGCAAGAACAAACTTTAATAGTGGCATCGAAATGCTGGCCACCTTGTTGACTAACTTGATTAAATAAATGTAGCCCATAACCACATCAAACAACCTTCTCTACAGTTCAGAGTAAGGTGACAAGTGGCGCACCATGGAAGAGGGCACACAAGTTTAGCAGTACAACAGCAAATGTCTCTCTTGAAATAATTCTAATTTTACTTAATAACTTCCAATAATTTTGTTTAGAGAAAAAGTATTGCTTTTGTCCTTAATAATTCCATCTGATTTTGAATTAAATACCCAAAAGTAAGATACTTTACTAAGCACTGTTTTGATGTGTTAAAATAATGATGCTTTTAATTGGTGCCATGTAGGTTCCAATATTACAAGGGTAAAATCAGTGATTTATGCATCACTTCACTGTCCACGAATTATCAGGGCCTCACTTTTACAGTATATAAAATTAGCTGATTTTGTCATTAAAATTTCACCATTTCATCAAAATAATATTTTCATTTCATCAATTAAATTTTATAGCAAAAAAAAATGCAGGCATTATTATTAGAACATGAATCAGTTGTTTTTGTAACGATGTCACTCAAACGANTTACAGTATATAAAATTAGCTGATTTTGTCATTAAAATTTCACCATTTCATCAAAATAATATTTTCATTTCATCAAATAAATTTTATAGCAAAAAAAAAAAAAAATGCAGGCATTATTATTAGAACATGAATCAGTTGTTTTTGTAACGATGTCACTCAAACGAAATCAAATTTGTTATTCATTCTTTCAATCAGTACATATTTAAGTGGAAAACATTCAAAAATATTTAAAGATAAGGATGAAAGGAAAACCTTACGATAACACACCTGTCATGTAACACACATTGTCAAATCACAGTAATTTTTGTGCAATCAATCTTGTACTTTAAAACTGCCCAAGGACATTCACTAGTATTTGAGTTTTACAAAATTTTTATAACACCCACATATAGCTTTAGTTTATTTGTAGATAACAGTATTTCAACTAAATCCAGCTCAGTTCAATATTAATCAGACACAAATCCACAACCTAACTACAAAATAGTAGTAAATATTTTATTATTGATAAAATAAAAATACTCCTTACATAATGAAAATATTTCTACAAAGAAGTGGCAGAAACCTATTTGTTTTTGTTTTCTTGGCAATATGAAAATAACACAAATTTGCTTACAATGCATTTGTCTTTTTATTTTTTACATCCTCCACTATTACTAAATCACTGTGCATACACCACTGCAGTGTTTATGCACGTGTCTTTTCTGCCCACTCAATGTTTACATTGCAGTTTTGCACTTTGGTATAAAAAAACCTTCACTTTCAAACTCCAGAGCACGATCTAAAACAGTAACTATTTTTGACATTCTTAACAGATTTTGAAACATAAGTAGCCGACTACAATCACCACCCTTGCTCAATAGTTGCAAATGCAGTATTTGCTAATTGTCAAGAACCTAACCACAAAGCACAGAAGATGAGTAAAGTCAGCAGTGTTTACAAATACCACGCAAATGTTTAGTGTGTAATTATTACATTAAAAAAAAAAACACCCCACCTGTTTTATATATACGTACAATTTTTTTTTAAATTCGTAATATCACAAACATTTTTGGTTAGAGATGTTCATTTATAAGTAAAATACACATAGGCGTGATTCTGCCCATGAATGAGTGCCGTAGCAATTCAGCTAGATATATATCTAATTGTATGTGCAACAATAATATTTTGACCTTATTACCAATCAATTTATGAATCGTCCTCGTGACATAAAATTTTGTTTAAGTTTTTATAGTCAACAACATGATCAGCATTGCCAACAATACAATCCAGATCATACAAATACAATAATTCCATGTGGAGTACAATCTATGATTCAAACTTCGGATCATACGCCAATTGTACAATCGTCGGCCTTGTCCATTTTTTACCTTTTAAGAACAGTCACTGCAATCTAAGAGTCCGTTAAACCTGCAGTAACTGCATTGCTAACTCGATTATTCTTCCACTTTTAAAGTTTCCCATAAAGTAAAATATTTGATGTACTTATTTACAGTTTTTAAATAATTTTTTAAGTTTTGTAAATTTTTTGTGGTTTTACTGAAAATATATTGGCATACGTTGGTACTACCTAAAAATTTTGTTTGTAAACAAGAGTTTTGATTTAATATTATTTAAAATCAATTAGAAATTTTTTTGTGATTTCAATAAATGTACGATTCTGTAAGTGGTTTGTACGATCTTTCCGAGAAAACTATACGATCCCGGCATTGTGAAAGGTTGGCAACGCTGAACGTGATCGCCACACAAATTATAGTTTTGTTATCCGCATGAATGTGAAGTAAATGAGAGATAATGCTATATAACAAATGGAAAATTGTAAAACTTAATGTTTGTAGGAGTTTTCATGGTAAAAGAAGCTCGCACAGTCGTTTTGAATACACTAAACCAAGCAATTTCGTCTATGTTTCACGAATACGGGAATTATTACATAATTTTGCGAATAAACATAATTTGTCAGTATTTAGCATTATTTCGTGGCTCACGAAAATTTCTATACCCTACCTATCATCCATCAATGCTATTTACCAACTTAAAACAGTTATTGAATTATTTTTATGGAGTGGGTGTAAACATTTTTTACACTAACAAGGGCACAAATTCCACACCTCGCTATGGCAAAAATTAGGGGGAAAAAACCATAATGTTTAGGTACACAGGAATTGATGGATAGCTAAAATTAAAGAACATTAAAAATTAATTTTATACTTGTCGGAAACANTGTTTAGGTACACAGGAATTGATGGATAGCTAAAATTAAAGAACATTAAAAATTAATTTTATACTTGTCGGAAACACTGCTTTAGACATTAAATGTTTTGTCATTTCCAGTATGTACAGACACAAACACATACAAACACCATGTTTTCAATCAAATGTCAATCAAAAGTTTTTTGCTTCTGAAATAAATAAACAATCAAATACACTCATATAAACTATTCATATGCAGGAACAGGATAATTTTAAGTGAAAAATAAGGCCATAAGATAAGTTTTTTAAATGCTAAATACAAANGTTTAGGTACACAGGAATTGATGGATAGCTAAAATTAAAGAACATTAAAAATTAATTTTATACTTGTCGGAAACATTGCTTTAGAGTAGACATGAAATGTTTTGTCATTTCCAGTATGTACAGACACAAACACATACCAACACCATGTTTTCAATCAAATGTCAATCAAAAGTTTTTTGCTTCTGAAATAAATAAACAATCAAATACACTCATATAAACCATTCATATGCAGGAACAGGATAATTTTAAGTGAAAAATAAGGCCATAAGATAAGTTTTTTAAATGCTAAATACAAAGAAACTAGTGCAAATTTTTTTAACTATGCCTGCTACAGAATTTTTATAAAGTAACTTATATTAAGTGCATTTTAAAATTAAAACAATGCCAACTAGCTCTCCTAGTTACACTTTTTGTAAATTTGGTAAGGTAACTTTTGTTTTTATTTTCTGGACATTGCACTACAATCAACATAACTATTTTAAATAGTGTTTGGCACAAACAAAATATATATTTTTTTCTATCCTATGCTATGATATATGCTATGTTGGATAATAATATAGACCTACAATGAAATTGAATCCTTCAGTCTTGGCCAACGTCTTCAATATCATGGAGGACACAGTACTAGACAGCATGTACACATCAGCCAAGTTTGATTCAGGGTGCTTGTGCGTGTAGCAGTAGAAGCACCACCAGCCCAGAAGGGCTCCCAGCTCATTCCCAGTAAACACATGCCATGTACCCAACCTGAAAACACACCATGTTCACAGTTAAACTAAGAATTTTTGAAATCATCATATTTATTTTAATGGACACACTGACTGGCAGGCTCCCAAGTTGGCAGTGAAATACAAAATGTAGTCTCATATGGTAATGTTTTTATCAAAAATGCAACTTTTACATTAGTTGTCANTTTAATGGACACACTGACTGGCAGGCTCCCAAGTTGGCAGTGAAATACAAAATGTAGTCTCATATGGTAATGTTTTATCAAAAATGCAACTTTTACATTAGTTGTCACTGAATTTATTAAAAATATTTTATGTATGTTTATTAAAGTACGAATTACAATATTGTTAACATATTTACGTTCTTAATGATTTCACATGTACATTTGATTGGTGCACAAATAAAGTGGGATGGTCAGCGCCAATGTCTATTTTACATATGATGGAAGGATATAAAATGTATGTAGAAGTATATCTTTGGCAGGGTTAACCATGAACAGCCTTACACACTGTGTGCTCTGCAGAGAAGCTACTCAACAAGCAATATCAAAATTCCATATTTTTTCCAAGTTTTGTTTTAAATTTTCAAGGTTTTTCAAACTGTACATAAAATTTTACACAACAAATTAATTAAAAATATCTTTTTTAACATACCAGTGAAACTCAACTATTTTTCTAGCCATAAAGCATTTTTTTAAAGTCTAAAGGCAACCTATTTTACAATGTTCTCTATACAAAAACCCTGAACTGCTTCACGCTTATGAACAACTGCCATAAACAATGTAACACAACAAAATGCAGAATAATATAAACATATTAGGTACTGCACACACCAGATAGAAATCTTCTACCACTTGATCTGCAGATCGGGCAAGTTTAGACTAAACACTTAAGACTTGCACTTAATTTCTAAAGCAATTCACTGTAGCCTTATATTTTCTTCCAATGTTAATTATAAAATGAACAAAACATCCTTGTTGAATAGGGTAGCTTTAAAAATGCTCTTTTTTTATAAGTCTCAAGAACCATTATTTTTCCTGATTATGAATCAAAATTATGATAAAAGTATAGTATCGGAGATATAACCAGTAATCTGAGAAAAGGAGGGAGGGGAGTGGGGGGAGGNGGGAGAGAAGGGAGGGGAGGGAAGGGAAGAGAAGGGAAGGGATGGGAAGGGAAGAGTGGAGAGATTTGGGCGGCTTGTAACGTCAAGGTTTTGTGAGTCGATGAGGGTGATGTATGTGAGGTGAGTATGGAGCAGTGCCGGAATGCAATGGTGGAGGAAATGGGAGATCCCCAAGAAACCCCACCATCCAGCAGCATCGTCTGGCATGATTCCTACATGCAAAAATCCGGGAGCGACACAGCCAGAAATTGAAGCCTGTTCACCTAGGTGGGAGGCAAGAATTCTGACCATTACACCACAGCGGCCCCTAGGAGGAGAGAGAAGAGAAGTAAAGCGAAGTAAGTAGTTATTCAGAAACACAGAACGTATTATAGTTTTTGCACATCAATAGTTTTTTGNAGAGAAGTAAAGCGAAGTAAGTAGTTATTCAGAAACACAGAACGTATTATAGTTTTTGCACATCAATAGTTTTTTTGTTTAATACCAAATGTACAACTTTGAAGTACGNAAGAGAAGTAAAGCGAAGTAAGTAGTTATTCAGAAACACAGAACGTATTATAGTTTTTGCACATCAATAGTTTTTTGTTTAATACCAAATGTACAACTTTGAAGTATGTGCATGCAATCTTTAAATGTTAAACTACATGGCTATATAAACACCCACATACTTTATCAGTTTGTTTCATGCATAGCCCTCCACTTTGATAGAAACACAAAAATAACAGTAAAGATAATTGTGGTTATACACAAGTACATACTGAATTAAGAAAAAAATTTGCAGCTTACCCCTTTTTTTTTTACATGTTAGCCCTTTAACTGGCTTAAAATACAGACACGTGCTTGCTACACAAAAATAAGATAACTTCACTCATGAAAGCTGTTGCACAGTTATAGCATGCAAACGAAGCAAAAACTCACTGAACATTTTTCTCAGCCACAGCCAGTCTGTCAGCATCTGGGTCATTGGCTATAATAACTGTGCTGCCATTTGCATCAGCTGTCTTAATGGACAAGTTCAGAGCAGACTTGCCCTCCTCTGGGTTGGGAAACTTCACCGTTGGGAACTCCGGGTCAGGGTCTTTTTGCTCCTCCACTGTCACAAATGGCTTAGAGCACCACAAAAAACCACATATTTAATATTTTAACACCATTGGCTACTTAGGAAATTATTACTAAGCAATGCTATTCTCTGTATCACTATATATTATTTTGTATTAATCATCTTTAGTGCACTGTTAATGATAAAGGATTATATGACCCTGTAAAACTTGCATTATATGGGTGCAGTCTAAGCTCCACAATGTTGCATTCTCCTTTGACTTCTACTATTGGCCAACAATTTGTATGGCATATCGCAAGGATACTTTAGCCAACAGTAAAAGCTTAACAATAAAACAAACTATCTCCAGCAATGCGGTGGCACAGGTAAAGGATGTCATACTGTTGACAGTAGCCAGTTAAATTACGAATTGCTCTCAAGTATACATATGTAAATTAAGTATAGTTTGTTATGAAATACTAACATGAATTTTATAGGTCTCTAAGTACTATATATTATGCACATTGCTTGCCATAGAGATGGAAAACCGATCTGGAAGATCAATACCACTGGAACTCTCAGAGGCGATAGTAGCAATATTAAATTTTTTGTCTTCTTTTGGTTTTTGTTTGATTTTTATAATTGTGTTAGCTTGAAATCAAGGGCGGCAGAATGTGTTTGTCAATAAGAGGCCAAGAGCAAAAAAAAAAATTTACACTAGCAACTATTACAATATCGCAGAAAAATTCTTAAAAAAGTATTGAGGCTTACTCAAAACTTATGTAATACATATATACTTTTTTTAAATTTTAACGTCATAGTTGATATTGTTTATAAACAAATATAGGATCATATAAATTCTAGGAATACTGCATCATTCTACTAGAGGCATATTTGAAAATAATACTCAAATTTGTCTTTACGTACGGTATCAACAAAAATTGTAATTTCCGTGCGGGTTTATTATTTCTTCTGAGAAACTAACCCTTACAGCCCTTCTTACCCACCATGTACCCTGTGCACTGGTGCAGCGTAGCAACATGTTGGACACAGGTATTAACGAAAACAGTTGCACATCCCCAGCAGGTGGAGTTCTCCTACCAGATGATGCAGTTATCACCGTAACTAAATATTATAACAGGGCAATAAGGTAAACCGAGACGTAATGCAATAGGAGAAATGTGAGATACCCTACAGCAGTGCTCCTAACAGCACGAGCTGGCAGACACTTCCAAAATTCAAAATCACATGANGAAATGTGAGATACCCTACAGCAGTGCTCCTAACAGCACGAGCTGGCAGACACTTCCAAAATTCAAAATCACATGGGCCATTATGGATGGTTCAGGCACAGTTTCTCTTTTTTTGTTGAAAAACTTGTTGATTTATCATAGATAATAGATTTAAATTTATTCATATTAATCTTCTGTACATAAAAAAAATGATTAAGTACATTCATTCCAATGATTACTAATCAAAAAAATATTCAAAACTGACGTAAGGTGCACGACTTTAAATTCTGCAAATTATGAACAGATGCTATTAGATATATTTCTAACAACGAAAAATAATTTTAGGTACCAATTTTTATATCAGCAATGTAAAAGTAGGTTTTTATACCATACTTTCCAAAGAAATAAATGCTTATGATATCACTTTTGTGTGTGTGTGCACCTTAAGAATTTTTGAACCCATTAACTTAATTCAATCAAACTTGGTCCAAATATAATACTTGATCAGGACGTATGATTTTTAAAATTTTTGACCACATCAGGTACTTACTTTCAAAATGGCGACCACTCTCTGGAACCATATAAACTATTGAAACCAAATTTTGTATATTTACGGCTCATCATGTAAGCATTGAATTTAGAAAGGTATATTATTAATGGTCAGCCACTTTGAAGATAGAACTACATGAAAAAACAATTAGTTTTTACATCATATCTCTGTAACTATTGAACAGATTTCCAAAAAATTTGGTATGTAAATAATACTGTGNACAATTAGTTTTTACATCATATCTCTGTAACTATTGAACAGATTTCCAAAAAATTTGGTATGTAAATAATACTGTGGTAGGCTATATAAAATATGCCATTTTAATAAGCAAAGTACTTATTTTCAAAATGGCGGCCATATAATTATTTTAGGTTTATTTACGGTATTTATTATACTGTTTGATCTATTTAGACCAAACTTGGTATGCTGAAAGTACCTATCTATTACAAGCATAGAATTTGCCAATACATAACCTCTTTTGTCTGCCATTTTGTAAGACAGTGCAACATGTTTATGAAGTTTTTGTCATATCTCACATTTTATATTTACTGATTCTCAGCAAATTTTGCACATTAACTGTTCTGGGAAAATNTCACATTTTATATTTACTGATTCTCAGCAAATTTTGCACATTACAGGACAAACCCCAGAAGTACCTTCAAGCCGGTTGCATGGAGTTCAAGAGAACCAGACTACCAGAAACCCTGTGGGTCCTCAAAGCCAAAACCCAGCTTCAGATAGATGCCGAGAAGTGGTGGCAATGGTACGGGAAATTCGTGACTAATTGGGAGCAATTCGCTGAACAACTAGTAGCCTATTTTTCAGAACCCCACATGGTTGTCCAACTTACCGACGAGCTGTATAGTCAGGCATATAAGGACAACAAAGAAGCGGAGCTCTTCGTTCACCACAAAGCATTGCTAATCCAGGGCGTGCATCAAGCCGAGGGGAGCTGGATGCTGTAGAGCTAATTACCCGCCTACTACGGCCCGAGATCAGAGCACACCTCTGCAATCCAGAACTGCAAACCATCGAAGAACCCGTCGAAAAAGCACGCATTTGCAATATTTATCTGGCCCATATCTGGTGGACGCAGACAAAAACCATGACTGCCTCCGCATTCATAGGGAGAGCAGTACCTCCTGAAGCAGGACACCCCCGACAGGGCGACAACAGAGGGAAAAGAGAGCCCTCCAGTGGCAGCAATTTATCTGAGAACCAGGGAAATGAGAACCTGAAGTAGCCGGGGTCCTGGCAAAGTGAAGGAAAAGGCCGAGTTGCAGTCATTCAAGATAGTCATATGCGAACCTCCTTGCATCACAGTGCTTATCAGGAACAAGGAGGTACTCGCAACCTTGGACACCGCTGCAAATGCCAACATCACACCAACTGGCGTAATACCCCGTGAGCTCCAAAGTCAGATACAGCCTACAAAAGGAAATTCCATTTACATGGCACAGAAGTGAGGACGTTTAGCCACCGAAGGGGAATTAAACCTAACACTGAAATTTGCCGATGAGGCCATTCCAACCAGATTCCATGAGGTCAAGGAACTACGAGAGACTACGATCCTAGGACAACTATGGTTATCTCAAAAACAGGCTATTATTGACTGCCGGCAAGTGAGAATTTACATTGGAGCCACCCAGAGGAGAGCCGTGACGTGGAGCAAGTTCGCAGAGCCAGAACTCGAGCGCAAATACCCCGCTCCTACACAACCACCAGCAAGTGCGATACCGAAGGGTACACTGTGTGGATAAAAACGTGACCACTCCGCTGCAAGGCGTGGAAACATGCTGTGGGTACAAGACGACAGAGGAGACATACGCAAGGTATGTGAAGAAAGCCATCGAGCAAGAAATTGAGCGAGGGACTCCACATAATACGTTGTCAGCACGAGTTAAACCATAGCATGGGTGTATAGCTATATGCGAGCCGGCATAAAATGTGGCACCTACTCTGCACCCCACCCTCAGGTCGCATCTCCTACCACACCGCCATCGTCGCCTAAACCTCAACGCCTGCCTTTGCTGGGCCTCACGCTAACCAGGGGGAGAAGAAATTGCTCCAGTCCACCCCTGGTGGGCCAATCAGACAGCAGGGAGCAGTTCGTGCTGCCCTCTCCAGCACCGACTCCACCCTCCATGCTAGCTGCCACAGGGGTGGAGAACTGGCCAGCCGACCACCCTCCGAGAGGGAAAGAGGGCACTTCCCCTCCAGCTAGTCAGCTGAGAGCCNCAGGGGGAGAAGAAATTGCTCCAGTCCACCCCTGGTGGGCCAATCAGACAGCAGGGAGCAGTTCGTGCTGCCCTCTCCAGCACTGACTCCACCCTCCATGCTAGCTGCCACAGGGGTGGAGAACTGGCCAGCCGACCACCCTCCGAGAGGGAAAGAGGGCACTTCCCCTCCAGCTAGTCAGCTGAGAGCCACGCAGACACATTCATGCCGCGGGTCGTTGACCTCTGGAACGGTGACCTAGTAACGCCGCCACGACCAACTGAGCCAAGATACATGCCAACACAGTGGAGAGTGCAGCCGTGGAGAGCTTGCTGCACAGACATTGAAGGGAGGCCACGTTGATACTAAGAGACACCGTGGCACTGCCCTCCCACCTTCAGCTGGCTGGCATTGCTCCAAGGTAAAGACTCTGTGTGAGAGGTTACCTTTGTACCCCAAACCCACTAAAAGCTACAAACTCTGTGTGTGCTGCTGCCTAGTCTACAGCGCACCCGTTAAGAGCCTCCACCTCGCTGTGTGTGTGTGCAGCCCAACCACAAGTGAGTGTGTGAGTTAAGCCTAAGATCAAGGGTTAGATAGCAGTTTCAGGTANTGTGTGTGTGCAGCCCAACCACAAGTGAGTGTGTGAGTTAAGCCTAAGATCAAGGGTTAGATAGCAGTTTCAGGTATTCGTTAGATAGCACAGAATAGGCAGTTTTACAGAAGCCAAGCCCAGTGAATTAAAGCAGAGCAAACGACGCGGAGNTTCGTTAGATAGCACAGAATAGGCAGTTTTACAGAAGCCAAGCCCAGTGAATTAAAGCAGCGCAAACGACGCGGAGGACGTGGAGGATGCAGATGACATGGAGGATGCAGATGAAGTGGATGACATGGAGGATGTGGAGGAGACGTAGAAGGATGTTGATGACATGGAGGATGTGGAGGACATGGAGAAGGATGTGGACATGAAGGACGTGGATGACTAGGAGGATGTGGAGGACGTTGATGAGGCGTAGTAGGGCATGAATGACTAGGATGTAGACATGTAGGAGAATGTGGATGAAGTGGAGGACGTGAAGGAAGTGGATGACGTGGAGGAGGACATGGAGGAAGACAACCTTTNTAGGAGAATGTGGATGAAGTGGAGGACGTGAAGGAAGTGGATGACGTGGAGGAGGACATGGAGGAAGACAACCTTAAACAGCAAAAATAAACAGCAACGAAAATAGACACATTAGCCTCGTAGTAACCAGAAAAAAAACTGATAAAATCACCAAAGCCAAAAGCCAAGTTTCTTTTTATCAACTTTTAGAACNCTCGTAGTAACCAGAAAAAAAACTGATAAAATCACCAAAGCCAAAAGCCAAGTTTCTTTTTATCAACTTTTAGAACAATTAATTGTTTATCAAAGAAACTGCTGCAAAACAGCTTAAACCTGTACTTCCAAAAAATATTTATAAAAAAATTGCAAGAAACATAAACAACAAGCCAACAGTGATTCTCAAACTACAGATAATATGTACAATAAATCACATCAACATAATTTAAGATATTACCAAAACTTCTGTTTTATTAACATACAATCAAATTAAGTTAATAAAAAAATAATCTTTGATAGGTAGAACCTGTTATGTTGCCAATATTAAAACTATGATTTGAGCCTTTCTTACACATGGCAAATGCATTAACTTCATTACATAGTAAGAATAATATGAAAATAAATTAACTCATAACTAAATAATTTACAATTGGTACAGTTTGAAGTACAGTGGAACTGCACTTTAACAACAAACAATGGCAAGTTACATTATTACTACAGCAAATTATTATAACTGTATAGCCAAAATTTACTGTGCAACATAATTTCATTAAGTGTTATCACACACTCACTTCTTGGGTATTTTTTTAATGCCATTACAAACACAGAAATTAATTAGCATATGTACCATAAAGTACAATGGAGCACATCTGACAGCCACATTTTTCACATGACCATCATTCACGAGAAGATGTTAAGATTAGAATAAGCTGTGGTAATTGGTAATTTTAGAAAAAACATTTTTTTCCCNCCATCATTCACGAGAAGATGTTAAGATTAGAATAAGCTGTGGTAATTGGTAATTTTAGAAAAAACATTTTTTTCCCGTCCCTTTTCAACTTACTATTTTCCAATTTTTCTAATTTGATCTTCACCATGTAGTTGAAGGAACTTTTATTTNCCCGTCCCTTTTCAACTTACTATTTTCCAATTTTTCTAATTTGATCTTCACCATGTAGTTGAAGGAACTTTTATTTCCTAGAACAGCAACCTTTATTTGTGCAAGTTTGAAATGTAATCAATGTGGATGCCTGGATATAGTCTGCAGATGAACAAACTGATAAGTGTAACTTGTTTTTGCTCTCCCCATGGCTATATCTGTGTCGTTTGCTTGGGCATCCTTTTTTGTTGTCTACTACCTCTCTTCTGCTAGGTGATCAAGCAATCAATAATTTTTTCAACCCCTGTTTGTTTCCATGAATGCAGCTCCCCTTGACAACAGGACAATACCTAACAAAGAGGAGATGGGAATGAAGAGGTGACAGGATATTGAAGGGGAAGAAAGAGATGAGACATATTCCTATCCTTCCGATAGAACGAGGGAAGAGAAGTCGTCAACACGTGTTTGAAGACAAAATAAATATTTACCCATGTTTCAACTCTAAGATTGATGCTATCATTACAGAGACAGCGAGTTCACAAAAAGGCACTTGTTTTAAACAAACATATTAACCTCGTATGTAATATAGAACAGGACAGTGAATTAAAAAATTATCGGTGTAACAAACATGTTATATATCATGCTCATTATGGTGTGGTTCCACTGTACTTTCACCTTAGCAAAAGAGTTAATAGAGATTTAAAACCAAACACAATAAAATTCCATTTTTGACAATGACCATCTTGTAACTACATCATAAATATTTTTCATATTGGTTCACACAGGTGTAGCCTAACAATTGCATTAAGTAACTTGGCGTACCTGGAAATGGCAGCTCCTAAATGCTTCCACCATGTAAGAATATCCCACTCCATGCATGGCAGTGTATGTGAACTTGAAAGAGGATTTAGAATTTAATGCACTATTAAAAACTGTGCTGCTCAATTTCTTAAAATATGCATTCCATATCTCCTCGTATGGGTGTCGCAGTAAATCGCTGGATGCAAGAACTGATGTGTCCCATGACTTTTCCCATGGTGCCAAATTTTGTAAGATTTCACTCTGGATTTCCTTGTCATGAGGTGAGATTATCTGGAAAAATATCACATGCTCTCTATTAATATAGGTACTTGACCCCGTGTTTTGAGGGAATGTAAATACATTGTTTAAGAAATGGTTTTGGTTCAAAACATTTTATCTTTTACTAGGAATGGGGCTGCGGTGGCTGAGCGGTTAGCACGCTCGCCTCCCACCAAGGTATTGGTTCAATCCCCAGCCGGGCCACTCCCGGATTTTTGCAAGTGGGAATAGTGCCGGACGATGATGCTGGTCGACCGGTTTTCTCTGGGCTCTCCTGTTTACCCCACCCTAACATTCTGGCGCTGCTTCATTCTCACCTCATTTCACCCTCATCAGCTCTCAAGCCCTTGTTGTTAAGAGCCGTCCAAATCTCTCAACTCAGCACGGTATTGCCACACACCATCGCTCATTTAACATCTGTACAGGTCTATCCCAGAAGCCAAGAAAAACCCTTGCTGCCTGAGAAGCAGGCAATCCACACAACACCGCATAATGTGTGGCCTCACCCCCTCGCTAGGCTTGCCCTGGCCAGCAGGCACCAAACACGAATCCTGGGTGCACATCAGGGGAAGTTTCCGCCACCATACTGCCAGATCCAGCCAACCCTAGCTCGCCAGGACTCTGGAGCTGTATATATTTCCTTGCACGCCCTTCTGAGAAAGAGTAGGGGAGTGTGCTGGAGGTCAGACTCCAGCTTTAGCTCTTGCTATGTAGCATATCTACTTGCAAAAGCTTTACTTCAGCAGTTCTTGCATTGCTCTGTTTGTTTTTCTCTTCTATCATATCCAAATTAAATTTTTCAATCAACACATGGTGGAAACCCTTGTTGCAGAGCCTTCTAGATTGAGGACATAGTGTTGGCCTGACTGCCTCGTTCGTGCCGGATGTAATGTTTAATGGGGTCACTCTCACCTCGAGACTCTGCTTCAAACCTCGTTACCACCCTGCAGTATTCAGCCTTGCAAACTTGGTCCCTCATTCACGAGACGTTAACGGGCACAGGTCCAAGATATGTGTCCTGTAATCTCCAAGACATAAAAAAAAGGTATAGCAGCCAGTTACCTCTTTGTGGTCAGGTAAATTCTCTTTCGTTTCACGTCTTCCCTACCTGCTTTGCCTTCTGTGTGATTATCCGCCTGAGTACTTCCAAGTGCACGTACGACCATCGCATTAGAGAATTGAACTACATCCACACTGAAGGGTGCTCTTGCCTCTTATCAATGCTTGGTGTCGAGTGCTGGTCAGTAACATCACCCTCTAGCGGCACTGTGGCAAGGGGGTAGAGACCTTTTCTCTTAAGCTCCAGAGACTTGAGGAGAACAAACATACAGGATCACCTCAACTCTCAGACTACAAGCTGTTTGTGCTGCTTACTGATAACTGCAGAGGCCTTGCATGGCAAATTATGTGAGGTCGAGGGGCAGTGTAGCACAGTAGCTGATAACGATGCTCATTCAACTATTCCCGATGAGTATCGGAGACCTCTCCACAAATGGCTATAGGCCCAAACACCGTCAATTGTGAGACATACCTCCCAGCTGGTAACATTGCTAGAGACGATAATCAATTGATAGGACTCCGGCAGTAGTTCTTTACTCTTCATTTATTTTTATCTCTAACTTTGCATAGCTGTGTACCAACAGTTATTCCAATGCCCCATCACCGGGTGGGCCAGAAAAGGGGTAACAAAATCCACAGTACCCAAGTTACACACACTGGTGAGCCAGGGTCTGAAGCCCTCAGGGTCCACATATGTGAGAGAAGAGGCATACAGTTCCGAGGGGACTGCTTACCCCCACCGCCACCGAAATGTCAGCCTGAAAGGGGCTCCAGACCCACCAACACTGCTGCAGTGCACAACTAGACTTAGGTGCCCCACGCTCAGCGACTCGTCAGCCAGTTCGACCAGCAGCTGCCGATTATGTCCCCACAAGGACACACACCAAGACTGCATTTAATTTTGCAATGCCTCCCGCCATAAAAATCATAGAAATCCCAGCTCGGCCCATACGGACCAGCCAATAGGCTAAATATCTCATTAAGGAGATTCAGTTTCCCTAGTCTCTAGAGGGATACTCGAGCCAGTGCAGCATAACTAGTTTCCATTGGCATCAAGTTATTCCTTGGCACCAAACGTGGGGCCTCAAAAAGTGCTGGGTAGAGCTAATGAAACCAGGAAACACCTAAGAGAAGAACCTCATTGTTGGGAATCGCTGCCCCCACGTATACCATGAACATTACAGAGAGAGTCAAAAACTCTATGGCGCCCAAAACTCAGAGCAGTACCTATACAATGGCGACCAGGAATAGCTGGAGTGCCTCAACAAATGAGGAAAACTTCAATACTGTCCCATACCCCACGCCTAAATGCACCGGAAATGGGACCCTAACCATCCAATGTGCACATTGTGGCAATAAATACCACTATCTTTGCTTGGGATGGGAGAGAGAGAGAAAGGCACAGAAGGTTTAGAATTCTGTTGCCCCATATACTAGAAAAGGCAGGCCTGCTGATACTCAAGCTCAATGCACCACGAAAGTGCCCTTGCAATGACTGCCCCCTGCATTTACCATTTCAAGTGCTTTGGATGGACCGATCAAACCCACAAAATGGAAGGGGTATTGTATAGCTGCACCATATGTCGTACCACCCAGAGAACCATACAACTTGTGAAGTCTGCATCCGAAAGAGGCAAGGGCAACAGGGGAAGAGTTACTGACTACAGTGGACTCTTGATGTATTGAAAACGCATTTACTGATCAACTATATCCACAGTTAATTTTTAGTGGTCCGAGCAAAATTCCTACATAAATATTGATACAATTACCCTCTTTTATTGTTTATTAGATATTGCATCAATCAAAATATCTTCTGGTCCCATCGCTTAAGATTTCCCGCAATAATCGTTTTCAAGCTGGTTGTTTATGCAAACGTCTAATAACTGGGTATGTAATACGTTGAACAAGCCACTGATTAGAATTACTGTGGCGTGCTGGCATGGTATCCAGTTCAGCAGATGGTGTTGCGTCGGGTCGGCGAAACTGCGAGACTGGCATGCACTCTCCGCTTACACGTCTGATGAGAGGGGAAGCGGTTACCTACGTTCTTTCCCTCCCCCTTCCTTTTTGAGGCCCTAGTGCCTTTTTCCTTTTAGATGTTTTTTTATCCTTTAACCACCTTTTAAAATAAATATTGCCATGTAAGTAATGAACACAATGTGTATATTCCACCGCACTCGGAAGTTGTCCATAGCTAAAATAAAATATATTTATTGAATTTTATTCCAAAAGAGACGGCTTTCAAAAGTGCTCACTTTATCATGAATAGCCTATATCTCAATGATCTTTCAAGCAGATGGAGGTGGTGCTGGTAGAGGAGGGGGCCATCCTGGAATGTGTCCTGACTGGATGTATTCTGTAACGGCGGGGCGGATGGGCGAGAGGTATCAAAGTTCAGTTGTCCAACTATAGTCGCACCTATGGGTTACGAGACACTCTGGAGTGGCCTTTTTGAGGATGTTAGAGGCAGTGGTGATACACGCCTTGGTATTGTGTACCACATGTCTCGCAATGGAGTTGCTGCGAGTATCAAGTTCCAGGCTGCAGCTGGTATGGACGCAGCACACCGTAAGATGATCGCCTCCTCTCGTTCTTGCACGTGGACCCTGTAGGCGTCTGGCCCACCAGAGCGCGTAACTTGGACACGGAGGATCTTGTCAGTCTTTTTCCGGCCCGCTCAGTGATGGGGCATTTAGAAATAGCTACAGGTACACAATTATGCAAAGTCAGTAATGTTACGCTATTAGAGGAGATAAAACAAAAGAAGAGTAACAGAATTACTATCTTTAGTGAATTTAGTGGATGTCCTGTAGATGCAGGCACGATTGTGGAGATAAGTAAAATAATGTAGCAGCGGAAGGGAGGACAGGTTTTGGCGTGGTCCATCCAGGAAGGAACCTACTCTTCCTGGGGCCGGTGGTGCCTTGGGACTGACTCCTGCCGGAATCCTATTGATTGATTGGCGTCGCAGGGTACGTCTCATGATTGACAGTGCTCGGGCCTACAGCAATTGATTTGGGGAGAGGACCCCTCCCTGATCCTCCTCGGAAGGAGTTGAGTGAGCGGCGCGACCAGCTAGACCTTAACTTTCCCTCTGGACTCGCAGTGTTCCCCACATAAGGCCCCTCCGGCTGTCAGTAAGTGGTGTGAGCAGCTTGTAGTCTGATAGTCATAGTGACGTAACGTGTTTGTTCTTCTCAAGCCTCAGGAGCCTCAATGAAAGGTTCTCCTTTCCCTTGCCATAGTGGCGCTAGAGGGTGGCATGACCAGCCAGCACTAGACACCAAACATTGACAAGAGGTGGGAGCGCTCTTCAGTGGGGACGTGGTTCGATTCTCTAATGCGAAGATTGTGTGTTCACCTGGAAGTAGTTCAGTGGATATGCACACAGAAGGCAAAGCGGGTAAGGAAGGCGTAAAACTAAAGAGAATGACCGGACTACCAAGAGGTAACTGGTAGATTTTTTATTTATTCCGTCTGAAGGCTTGTACAAAAAATTTATCTCCGACTCGTGCCCGCTGATGTCTGATGGACGAGGGACCAAGTTTGCCAAGTTGTTTACCGCAGGGCGATAACGACCCCGGTAAACACAGCATCCGGAGTGAATGAGGCACATAGTCCAACACTCGTAACTTACGATAAGGTTCTGCAACAAGAGCTTTTTACCAAGATGATGAGAAACACAAGTTAAAGGCTATTGCAGTAAAGTGAACTAGGTTAACGTAGATACTGCTGAAGGCAAGCTGTTTACGGGTAGAGTGGCGAGATAGCAAAAGTTACATCTGCTAAACTGATGCAAACTGCCTCGTTTGGAGGGCATGCAAGGAAATATGTACTCTCGAGACATGTGGTGGGCGAAGAGGCGAAATGAGCGACGGTGCTCTGCGCTATGGTATGCTAGTGGGAGCACCAGAGGCGGAGACTTGTGAATGTAACCGGCAGCGCTCATTGCACGTCAAGCCCCCACTGACTGTCTGTCCGTCTTGGAGTCGTGATTAGTTTCTCATGTTTTTATTACTGAGCACTGGCAAACACTAAGAAAATTTAAACAGTTAAACGTAAAATAATAATTTTATTTTTTAATTTTCAACAGTAATTATTTAAGAGATTTGTTAGGTCAGTTATGCATAAAGACCAAATTTAAACCACTGTGAATTTGATTTGAATAATTTTAGAACAGTGCAAATTTCTATTATAAATATAAAATGTGTCACAAAAATCTCTATTCTTTTATTTATAGATAGCATATTAAATGTACAGTCCTACACAAACACCATATAGGATTTAAAAAATATTATTTGCTACACCAACTTTTTTTCGCCACAATTTACTACATGATGTATTTTCACTGTTTGAGGTTTACTATTTTTCAAGAGTGTAATGCTGAATTGTGTTGTGTTATTGTGCCAACACCTGGAGTTTTCTCTGATTAACTTGTCCATTCTGTTGCCTTAAATATAATTTTCATAAATTATAACAACACAATTGCAAATATAAAATTTTTATGTAAAATAAATTACACACACATAAGAAAGAATAACACTTATTAAACCAGAGGCAGACCATGGTGCTTCTCGGGCATTGTTCCAGTAGGGTTTAGTGGTTGCTCGTCCATTTGTGCAGTTGGAAACCCCCGCGTACAAGTAATCCTACCAATTCATAATGCAAAGGTGGGGCTTCTTGAATGCTATCTGCTCCGGTAACTATATCGTCCACATAGGTCTGTTCTTGCAACAACCTGGGGAAAATTGTGACAGCTAACTGCTGAGGGTGTGCGTTGGTAATAAAGGGTTACAGCAAATGCCAAAGGTGACAATGGTAAGTTTATATTCTTGGAGTACATCTGCAGGACTTGCAAACTGATCATCAGGATGGATGCCAACTTGCAGAAACATGTGACAAACATCACATGAAAACACAGAGGCATGGCATTGGAAATTTATAATGTCAGTAATGCAGCTGCAGTTTTGGGCCTGTGTGTAGAATATCATTCAAGGACACACCAGTAGATGCAAACACAACTCTAAATTTTAAGGAGTCCTTCGGGATACCATGCTATGGGATGTAGTAACAATTGCTCTTATTCATTTGGTTGGTTGACACAGTACAGAGAGTCATGTAGTCTTCATGTTGATAGTTCAGCATATACTGTGTGTACAGTTCTGCAAATTATGCCTGTTATTTGAATTTCCTCTCTAAAGCCAAGAACCACTGTTTTGCGAGTGTCGCAGACTCTCCTAATGGGAGGCGGTCTAGTGTTTATAAAATGGGTTTCCACTACTTTATCTTCAGATACAGTCCTATGTTTATGTACCTATTCAACCCCCCAAAATCTTTATAACACAGTTCAAGTCACTTTCCTGGGCTGTTAATAACGACAAGAAACCACTTAACTGTTACCCTTATGGGGGAAGGGAGGGGGGAAGATACAGTGGAGCCTCTTCCAAGAGGGCAGTACCACAAAAACTGTCAGCATTTCCATTGGCATATCTTCTAGGCCAATGCTCTGACCCAACACTGCTCTTGCAAACAGCACAGCATCCAGCAGTTCACTTTGGCCAAGTGGTTAAAGTTGGTGTCAGCTAGGTTAAGACCTGCTGCAGCACTCTTGACTCTTGACTGAAACATAGATACCTCACCTGTCGAGTGGTGTGTAGTCAGTGATGCTGTTTAGCATTAAGGCCTTTCCTCAAACAGCTGGGAAGTAGACATTGTCATCTTGACTGGGTCTTTGGAAGGGTGAGAGCCCGAGCTCTGGGCAGCTTGATAATAACCCGCTAGGCCCAACGATAACACTGCTTGGAGTGGGTAGCGTAGGTACCCTGGCAAGTGCGTAGCTGTGAGCTGAGGTTCTCTGCAATTGGGGCTCCATGTGCCTCACCACCTTCCCCACAGCTGGGGGCCGTATGCTGACAGCTGGTTTATTGAGTGGGGTAGAGGCGAGACAGCACGTGGGACGTGCCACAGGATGCGGAAGAAAGTCTCCTTTCTCACTTGATGAGCTGATGGTGTTTCCCCTCTGGTGTGCTGCAGCTTCCAGCTTCAAGGTATAAACTCTGCTGGTGCTATGCTCGGTTTCCACCAGGCTTCCGACTAGAGTTAGCCCCTGTTTGGCTGCTTTCTCACGACTAGCCGAATGGCAAGACATAAAGCCGGGAGACAGCACAGAGATGGGTGATAGTGGGTTTTCTGTAGGAGTGGGCATGGCCTGACAATTCAATGAAAAGAAGGTTGTTTCCTACAGTCAGAGGAAACGCCTGGGCGGTCTCTTGGAGGGCAGTGACTTCCCTCATGGTGCAATGCCCACATGTGACATGTCCCTGTTCCTTGGTTACTGGAGAGGGTGGGACGTCGCCAGCTGCTCCGAGTCCCCTTCGAAGGTTTGCATTCCACATCCCAAGGGATTGCTTACTGTTGGCTTCCTGCGAGTACGTTGGCTGGGCAGGATTTCGCCAGCAGACCCAAGCAATACACAGAAAGGGGCAACTTCAGGGTGGGGCACAGCTCCTGTGTTACTCAGCAAGGCAAGACGTCACCATAGGATCCATGTAACAGGTGAAGATGGAAACCCTTTTGAAAAGAGCCCAAAGGACAAGACAGAGGGAGAGGGCGGCACATGCCTACTCTTAGAAGAGTGTTGGCAGAGCACAAGGTCGTAGTGGGAGGCAGCAGCAAACAGGGTGAGAAGAAAGCAGACTGTGAGTGAAAAATGCAGCCAATTAAGGATATGTCTGTTTATTGCTGAAAAAAATAAAACTCACATATCTAGTCTGTACTCTGATTAGAGNATATGTCTGTTTATTGCTGAAAAAAATAAAACTCACATATCTAGTCTGTACTCTGATTAGAGCCTGAAGGGCTGAACCTAGGTTGCCAACAAAGGTGGTTTGACATTCTCTGAAGACACGGTGGTGAGGATAATCCCAGACCGCCGATAATATGCCTTGCATGCAAGAAATAGCTTATAGCTGGAGAGACATGTAGTAGCATGGTGAGGGTGGCTACAGTGCGCAACAGTGTAGTGTGACATTCTGGAACAACAGCTGATTTGGCTTTGGCATCTTTAATTTTCATTACAGTATCTGTTTAAAATTAGCCTGGGCACATAACCTGATAAAATTGATTGGTTCTTTTACTTTTTCTACTTAGCAAATGGTCATACAATAAAACATACACATTTGTCTTGCCCGTTCATTTTTATTTTACCAACTCTTTTCATTTTTCTCACCAAAGAGAAATGAATGCTTACACATAGCAACTTCAACACTATGGTAGGTCATATTAAATACATGTATTTTTTAAGTGTTACAGACACTTATTTTTAGAATAGCAGCTATAAAATCATTTTGGCTTAGTGTACTATACGAAACTATGTAACGATTTTAACTTAACTTAGTATATTGGTAGTATACAATCATTGAATGTGCTACTACATAACTTTTTTCCCCTCATTTATGAAGATTGTCACATGAAAAATAGGCAGGTTTTATGCCATATCTCAAGGACCAATAAACCGATTCCCACCAAATGTTACAGGGAAGTAGTGCTACATTATGGTATGTAAAATGGTATGTTTCTGGTGCGGCAGTCTTCTTTTAATGGTGGTAATATAAATCATTTAGTTTAGTATGTTGTATCTATGAAACAATTCTAAAAAATTCAACCAAACTTTGTACACTAACAGTATTCATTAGAAGCATCAATTTTGCACACAGAGATCCAATATTTCCAATATATTTGCAAAATAGTGCCAGTTGAAAAAAATTGAACATTTTGCCATATTTGTGGAACAGTTCAACAATTTCCACCAAATAGTGCACAACCATAAATGCTACAGAAGGTCATGTAAACTTTTGATTTAACTGGGTCAGACAACGATGTTCAAAATGGCGGCTTCATAAATAATTGAGATAAGTTTGCCACATATATTAAACAATTTAACCAAATTCAACCAAACTTTGTATGTTGACAGTNATAAATAATTGAGATAAGTTTGCCACATATATTAAACAATTTAACCAAATTCAACCAAACTTTGTATGTTGACAGTCTATATTAGAATCATCATATACAGGCCCTCTTTTTTTTTAAAAGCAATTTTGTACGATAGCACTGAATAAGTAAATAAAGTTTTTTATGCCATCTCTCACAGACCAATGAACCGATATTCACCTAATTCCTCACACAAGTAGCACTACAGGCCATCTAAACTTACATGTTTGAAGTGGCTCAATTATTTATTTTCAAAATGATGGTCCTGTAAATATTTTAGGTTAGTAAACCCTATCATTCAAAACATTAGGCTGATTAAATCTGAAGTTGATGCTCCGAATCCGACCTCCGTAATACAGTGATTGCACGCTAGCTTATGGTGCAAGGTTTTCTAGGTTCGAGTCTCGGGTAGGCCATGTATGCATTTGTAATTGTCTCACTACTGTTGCATACGTTTCTAGTTTCATCTCTAATGATATTGCTTTCAATGAGACATCAAGTCCTACCTACCAACTCAGCTTTTGAGAACTTATTTTAAAATTAATTACACCCATGTTGAGGAAAGTAGGCTCATTAGTTATATCTGTAACTTCTTGCTACGTTTCAAATCAAATATTAAGCATGTATAAAATATAAAGCATGTATACCATAGTTACCTGAGCGCCATTGTGCCAGTACACTTTGTAGCCATTATCTTCTTTGGGATTGTGGGAAGCAGTGATCATAATGCCTGCTGCAAGATTGTAATGGCTAACAGTAAATGAAACAAAAGGTGTTGGGCAAACTCTTGAGAAAAGGAAGACAGGAATTCCTTGATTCAAGATTATAGAAGCAGATAATTCAGCAAACCTGAAAGTAAAGAGTACATAAATATTGTGCGGTACGAGATGCTAAATATACTCACATTACCTCTGCAAATCTTATGCAATGATAACAATACAACAACCCATAATTTTAAAAGGATGGAATGTTGCAAAGCAGAAGTAATAAGCATGTTTAATATCCCATNATAAATAATTGAGATAAGTTTGCCACATATATTAAACAATTTAACCAAATTCAACCAAACTTTGTATGTTGACAGCCTATATTAGAATCATCATATACAGGCCCTCTTTTTTTTTAAAAGCAATTTTGTACGATAGCACTGAATAAGTAAATAAAGTTTTTTATGCCATCTCTCACAGACCAATGAACCAATATCCACCAAATTCCTCACACAAATAGCACTACAGGCCATCTAAAACTTCCATGTTTGAAGTGGCTCAATTACTTATTTTCAAAATGATGGTCCTGTAAATATTTTAGGTTAGTAAACCCTATCATTCGAAACATTAGGCTGATTAAATCTGAAGTTGATGCTCCGAATCCGACCTCCGTAATACAGTGATTGCACGCTAGCTTATGGTGCAAGGTTTTCTAGGTTCGAGTCTCGGGTAGGCCATGTATGCATTTGTAATTGTCTCACTACTGTTGCATACGTTTCTAGTTTCATCTCTAATGATATTGCTTTCAATGAGACATCAAGTCCTACCTACCAACTCAGCTTTTGAGAACTTATTTTAAAATTAATTACACCCATGTTGAGGAAAGTAGGCTCATTAGTTATATCTGTAACTTCTTGCTACGTTTCAAATCAAATATTAAGCATGTATAAAATATAAAGCATGTATACCATAGTTACCTGAGCGCCATTGTGCCAGTACACTTTGTAGCCATTATCTTCTTTGGGATTGTGGGAAGCAGTGATCATAATGCCTGCTGCAAGATTGTAATGGCTAACAGTAAATGAAACAAAAGGTGTTGGGCAAACTCTTGAGAAAAGGAAGACAGGAATTCCTTGATTCAAGATTATAGAAGCAGATAATTCCGCAAACCTGAAAGTAAAGAGTACATAAATATTGTGCAGTACGAGATGCTAAATATACTCACATTACCTCTGCAAATCTTATGCAATAACAACAATACAACAACCCATAATTTTAAAAGGATGGAATGTTGCAAAGCAGAAGTAATAAGCATGTTTAATATCCCATTAACATCACTTATACCTTCCGGTATTGAAAAAACTGAAGGTCAACTACTACTACTCTAATGTGGAACATTTCAATTTTCTTATAATAAATGTTTTACCGGGATGGACATGCAAATATATCCCCATACTTTAAATTTTCAGTAGAATATTTAAAGAGGAAGTTAGGGAACAAAGTTCAAAATTAAGGTCAGTTACACATCAAATCAACATAAACAAAAACCTGTCTTGAAAGACCTGTTAAATATTAATTTCTTTATAATTTGTGATCCTCCCTGTAATCTCTGTAGAACTCAGTTAGGAAAATTTATTAACATATAAATATAATAAATACACATAAACAGCATTTCAAACAAGTCATAAATAAAATCAAATAGACTCCATTTATGTTCTTTCCTTAAAATTCTGTTATTGCCATAATTTATGGAGATGATTTGAAATAATTCCTTAGGTATAGCATATCAAAGTAACAAGTTCATAATAAAATTGACTTTTAAACAATTGAACTGACGTCAAGGAAAAAAAGTCTGGTAATAGAAAAACTGTGTCCACCCTAACTCTCTTTTTATGAGTCCTAAATATGTAATATTAAAACTGTTGTGATACGGGCTAGGCCCACAAGGGAATGTGGTATTAAGTAGTCAGCGTACATCCCGCCCCACACACATTAGTACCTAGGGGGCTTGGCGAGCATGGCCTGCACCAGGAAGCAGAAGCGAGTCAGATGTAACTGACTCCGGGCAAGTGACCATGCCAGGGCAGCAGCGACAAATGCAAACCAACGATGCCGGCTACAATTACACCCAACTGGCAAGGGATTGATTCCACAAACAACCTGAGACACTAGTTCACCACAGCCACAGTAATAACTATTACTATAATCCATTCACTGTATCTTTGATACTTTTGAAAAGAACCTTTGAAAAATCACCCTAGGAGTTACATGTTCAATTGGTTATAAAAAAATGGATATGGAAAAAGGTTTTGTCTTGCTTTTAGCATTGAAGCACTATATAAATTGGTTGTTTTAAGTTGTAAGTATATTTTTTCAATAAATTATAATAATTTGTTAAAAG
>NQII01001284.1:500173-523464 GCA_002778355.1 Clitarchus hookeri
AAAGTATATGACAGTTAAGATTACATGGCATTGTTTCTCTTCAAAAATAAATGTTGGTAGTTCCCACATGGACACTGTTAATAAAATATTTGACAGTTCCCACATGGCACTGTTTGTTTACAAAATATTTGAGAGTACCCACATGGCACTGTTTTTGTTTGCAAAACGTTTGACAGGTGTCACATGGCAATGTTTTGTTTACATACTGCGGAAGGATACATAATCGGGTCCCTGAAAGTAGATCTTTAGCAGGGCTTCAGAAAATCTTGAAGTTACCGTGAATACATTATAGCATAAGAATCCTTTTGTTTCCTTATCTCATGCTGGAACGCTACCATCCAACGCAAAGAGTCTGGCAGGCACTCCGCCAAGCCCACCTTTAGTGGGTCAGCAGGCAAGAAGAGGCTGCGAACTGGTAACAAGCATACAGGGAGGTGCAGATACAGCGTGGGCAGGCGAGGCGGCTGCTTATACAACAGCGAGCACAAGCCAGGTTGCACAAACAACTCCTTTGGTGGGAGAAGATTTCATGTGGGTGGGGCTAACCTCAGATTACACCAAGGCAACACCAGAGAATTCCCTTCAGGAGACCACCCTCGTGGAATTGTGGCAGGACACCCTGATAGTGATTGAATGCCCACCAGGATCATCCCCAGATGGCACAGACTATGATAGACAACCTCCGACCCACCCCTTAGACCAGAGGCGGGGAGTAATTGATAGGGTGGAGAAATCGATTGGCTTTTTTTCTTTTTTAAGTGTCCTTCCTCTAGACCAGGGTGAGACGAACAAGCAGAGAAGAATATCGGATTTGCCTGATTGATAGAGGCGACGACAGGTTATCAAAGCGAAATATGACCTGCAATTCCTCATTTTGCGAAACTGAAGGACAAGCCTTACTATTACTAATAAACTGTACAAAATGCAGGGCACATTTTCATAAAGTATATCTGGGATGGTGAGAAGAATTAAATATGATACCAGACATGTCCTATCTATGTGGGAAATGCCAGAATGCACTACAACGCTGTACATCCAAACATTGCAAGGGGACTGGACATTACCAAATTAAGTGCAAGGACTATGACTGCAAATTCCACCATGGATGTTTAGAGTAGACAGAGGAGCCATGGGATATGGTGGGCCTGTCTTATACTTGTGTGTGATGTCTGAATGGAACCAGGGGCAGTGATTTAGTTCTCTCTCAGCATAGCTAGAGAAACGTATGCTATGAGGGCCCCGCAGGAGATTGTTGTGTTATTGCTGGAATTTCTGGGCAGTAAATATTAAAACCCCACAAGTTTATCAACCATTGCAAGTAAATCACGCAGGAGGCTGGACTGCCCGAATTCTGCTGGGTCAATGTTGTTTGCAGTCAGTTACGAGACAAAGTCAAACAATAGTGGGAATGGTATGGGGAGTTCATAGACACATGGACCGTATGACATCCCAGTTCCGGGGAATAGTAAATACTGCAATAATGGTAGCTTCATGGGCAGCAGCAGGGCAAAGAGGAAGAGAGTGAATATTTAATCCAATGGAAGGTAAAATTACACCAATGGGTGCATCCCACCGGATATATAAATCTGATGATCCCGCTTATGGTAGAACAACTGCGGGGGAGCATCAGGGCTTTTATACGGGAACCTGAGCCTTGGGTCATAGAACTAGTGAGGCAGGCCCAATGTACAGAATGGGATCCGAAACCACAATAGCAATGGGCCACCGAAGGACATCTGTGAACCACACCAACAAAATCCCACCAAGAGAGGTCCCTGAAGCCAAGAATGTCCTGAATGCCCTGAATCAGGGAATCTGGAACATCATAACCGAAGAAGTTATGATGCCAGTAAACAATGACCAACTTCTATGTCACTAAAAATCTAGTGGAAGATGTGATCCTAGGTCAAACTTGGCTCTGTTAAGAAATCATTCTCAAATTTAAAGGTAAATGTGACCACCTGGGCAAAAAGCAGAAAGTGGCCTTGACTTGGGTACACAGAGGAGCTGTATTAACGGCCACTGAGTCAAAGGGGAAAACAGCGCAATGTGACTGGTCAATGACTAAGGTAAAGAATGGCGTGAAGCATGGGAACAGTCGGCGGAGGTCTTCAGGTAATGGGAACCAATTACCAGATACCTTGTTACTAATGCAGGAAGTTGGCAAAAATCTGGGTGATAGATATGGATTGGCCATAGAGGCAGGAATGCAGCTCGGGCCCTCAGGACTGCAGAGATATTTTCCAGTCCAGGCCAGTGCCATATAAATGTGGGATGCCCCAAGGCCCATGGGGGCTTTCATTACTCCCCCAGTAAAGTTCGCAAACACCGCTAGAAGAGNCAAATGTGGGATGCCCTAAGGCCCATAGGGGGCTTTCATTACTCCCCCAGTAAAGTTCGCAAACACCGCTAGAAGAGACATTAAAACATCTTCTGAAAAGTTAGGAGCTCCAGCATTGAGGAGTCCTGTTCAGGCTACTTCACCTCAGCGCAGAGTGTCGACGTCAACACATGAATTCCAGGAGCCACTGCCCATGCAAGAGGCAACTGCACTGCCACTTAACCTGAAAGACTGCAGTGATGACGTGCTCAAGACAGAAGCTGAGCAACTAAATCAGGTGCCCCCACAGGTAATGCACCCCACCCGAGGACTCATCTGCATCGTCCGAAATATCCACAACTAGGAAACCACAAACCCATACTTGGTATCAGTGCCGGAATGCGATAAGAGAACTGTCTGGACAGATATAGGGAACGAAGGATCTGGAGGCAATCCCAGAAGACGAACCAAAACCAGCCACCACAATGGAGGGAGTAATCAAAAAAAGAAGAGGGGTCTCTCAATTGGGAATATACGTTTTCAGGGAGTCTGCCCCGATCCGAACCAAGTGGCCCTCGACGCACCCCATCCCCGCCTTGTACCGGCCGCCGATGATGAGGAAAATTTAGTATATATTATGCATAGAGCATTAGTTCAGGAGGTTAGTATTTCAGTTTCAGCAATACTTAATAAAGACAGATTACTCTCAACAAAACATATGGCCCAATGTTGTTCACAATATCTAAACCAAAGTAATCTTTTTGGCATTTGTTGTTTGATATGTTTTTTTACCAGTTCTGTCCAAAATTTTCATGTTAAGGAAAACTTTTATTTACCATTAACATATGGCAGGCAACTAATCTTGTAGCAAATTTCGCAAAACACACGATACAGAAACATTTTAAACAATTTGACAGTAATAAACCCATTCTAAAGGAAAAATGTTTCAAATCCTTTACGTAGGCCTACCTACCTTGAACGAGTTCAATCGCGTTTGCTAACATAAAAGCCTGATTAGAAGACATGTAATTTTTGCCCACGTCTATTTTGCTGTTTTTTGCAGTCGGTATTGATAACTTGCAATATGTGCAAGATTGTATGTCATTCAATGAATTTTCTTAAACACGTTACTGCAGTTTGTACTTCTAGCAAATATATTCTGTGTGTCATACTAAGAAACGTATCTGGCACATTACATGTTTTACTACAAGTCACATTTTAAAAGTCTTTGGTTGTGACTTTCGGTGCCTTATCAGAATTCACAATATCCATTTTACATCAATTTGTTAGCAAATTGACAGCATCACATAACATAAACACACGCCATTTTAACATCTTGAGACTCGACATTCGATACTCTCGAATCTTGCTTGTAAAAAATCAATTTTGGGCTAGCATGGAATTATCCTTGGACAAAACTACAGAATTCCCATCAGGAAACCTCCTTCCCAGAATTACTGCGACAGGATACCCTGATTTTGATTGAATGCCTGCCAGGAACAGCCCCAGACAGCACCAACTGTGACTGAAAACCTCTGACCCACCCCCTCAACCTGAGGCAGCGAGTGATCAACCAGATGGATGAATAGGTTGGCAACAACACATACAAAATTCTAGTTATCAATTACAAAAAAATTACTATATATAATAGTCATATATCAGGTTAACTATCACAAAGTGTAAAATAATGTGCTGATAGCCTGCAGGCTGGTTGGAACTTTAGGCAATATAACATGGTTGGAAACTGTGGCACTCTCAACGTAACTTAGCAGGATGATTCTGCAGTAGTTTGCCGTTGCCTTCAGCAGCATGTGAGGCTGTTGCTGAAAATCAAACCCGGTTATCCCCACCCCCAGTCGAGAAGTTTAAAGAGAACATTCCCCCACCATATAATTCTTGGTTTTTCTAGCTTGTTATGTTTTTAAAAAGAAAATCCCAGAAGTACCCCTACACTCAACTAGTTATTGACCTTACACAGCAGTATAGACACAACTGATCTACAAACTTGTATTTATGTCACAATGTTGATTTTGAAAATTTTGGACAAAATTAATATTGTGTCATAATTATGAGTTTGTAGTTCCCTTGTCTGTACTGCAGTATAAGGTAAATAGCTGGTTGGGTATAAAGGTACTTTCAGAATTTTATGTTTAAAGCACAAACAATTTCGAAAAACCAAGAATCCAGTATGGCAGGGGAAAGTTCCCCTTAAGCGCTAACCCCCACACCAGTGCAAACAAATAGCAGAGAATTGTTTAGCTGTAGTCGGGGGTAGCATTAACAACATGTGGCTAAAAGCTCACTTTCTATATTTTTATTCACAGAAATTAAAATACACATAAGACCAAAAAATTTACCACCAGAGTCAACAGCCACATGAGCATGCCACACCCACATTAACACTGTTAATAACTTTGAAGGCAATTTTTCTATTCCTTCACACACCAAGCAATATATAATCTTTACACAGTCTGCAAGGATCACTCCTGTTAATGAGTGGTGCAATTTCCTCCCTAAACTACAACTTATCATGATTCTGCAATTTTATTAACTAAACATGAGATGATAACATAGCACTTAATCCAGTCCTTGTCATTTTTAGTGTTTTTTAACTTGTTTACTTGTTTTTCATTGTTGAGAACTGTTCATGGATGAAAATTGTTAGTGGGAAACAAATAACCAATAACACCAATGGTAAGAAATTCTGAGTGCCAGAGTAAATATTCATCTTACTAACTTTGTAATGATGCAATATATTAATTATCGGGATACTTGGTAAATTTTTTTTTTTTGCGAGACTTTGTAATATTTTATCAGGATTCAAAATTAAAGCCGTGGTAGTTTGTTTATCATGGTAGTTTGTTTATTGGGCATCCGTTTGCCGTTTCGAAAGTCTTAGTTTTTGTTAAGCGTCAGCATTAGAGATAGAAGCTTTTCCAAACTGCGTCAACAGTTAGTGTTCTAGAAGGTTTGGATTATCTTTTACCTACGATGCAGTTTGGATGGCTACGCAGAAGCTTTCCGAATTGCAGGTCGACAGTTTTTATTCTAGAAGATTTGATTATTTTTTACTGATGATGATGCAGTTCGGATGGGCCGGCAGCCATGCCCTTATCTGTGGAGAGGGGAGGCGATAGGCCCCAGCATAAATACTCTGTGTGTCTGTCGCCTGAGAGATATGTAACAACGGGCAATCCGATAACCAGTACTCGCCGAGACCGCGTCAGGCGTGGTGCATAACCACCCACCGGCAAACTGGAACTTGCTAGTTTATTTCTCCACTGGTGTGGGAGGTCGCTGCCTCTGTATTTTCTTGCGAGGCAAGTTTTCAAGAAGTAAATGAATAATTAAACGACTGTGGCACTGCTCTCTGTTGGTTTGCCTGTAAACCGGTTCATACTCTGCATAACTGACGATTGAATGTGAACTGTTTCTTGGATTGATAAATAAAGTACAGGGTAATAAACAAATATTGTACTTTATTTATATTTATTGGCGCCTTTAAAGTTTCATTTTACTACAAATTGAGCTAACCGAGTGGTAATTTCCATTCGTCATACCCAGACGTGAAATGCTACAAATATGGCGGCTGAACGCGCTGCTGGGAACATTACACCTCGCACAATAAAACACTGTGATCTGACAAATAATGAAAAGATATAAGCTGTTCACAGTTAACTGAGCACTTTTGAAATCAAACTTTTAAAAATGTCACTGCATAAATTATAACACACACACTGACTGGCATGCACCCAGTAAAGTTGGAAACAATGGTTAGTGACATTGAATTAATGGTGTTGTGGAGTAAACATTTGTGAATACCGAAATAATTTATTTTGCTTTGTTTTTTTTTAGATGTATATAAATGTAAGACTCAGCAAATTTGTAAATTATTTACTTTCCTAATAATTTCCCTGTTTCACTAGGCCAATACCCAAAGCAATGTTAATCTTACGTGTGGTGGAATAATACACAATGTGCATACAAGTAAATCTTAAGCAGGACTTTGAGAAGTGCTCAGTTTACCATGAACAGCACCTACCAGATTCATAAAACATAGCTAATCCACAACCTCTGGAGTACTGAAACTTGTAGCCTAGCCTGCATCCATAATTCAAAAATATCAGGATGGTTTAATTGAAATGGCACCACAAACAAAGTGTTGCACCATTCCACACACTGAAGAAGCCACCGACTGGGATCCACACCATAACTGCTATTTCTATTGCAATTTAAAATAGTTCTTCAGAACACTGATGCACATTGTTCACAACACAGGAAATTGCAGAAGTCCTTGAACATAAATAAATGTGTCTGGACATTAAGTTTAAAATGTAATTTCCTGCAATAAAAAGAATTCCATAAATTTATTGTGCTAAATATCAAAATATACCTGTGCATAAATGAATCACAAAACTTTTAAAGCCTGAAAAACATCACTTTTAATTTTTTTTTTTGCAAATTTTTGGAACCCATTATAACAATAAAGTGAACAGCCACTACCTATGTTAGTTCCTTGTGTTGTCGTCATGAATATTTTAACTTAAGGCATCTGCTTGCCTGGGGAAAAATAGCTCTGCTGTGTGAATTTTGTGCCATTTTTGTACCACAAGGTTGGGTGGCAGATGTAGGAACTGAAACAACACAGTTTTTTGTCTCTGTTGCTCCCTACCTACTACTCATCCTATGATGTTGGCCATCCTCCCATTCCCTCTTAATAGTGCAAAAATATCGTTATTGACTCAATTATTCAGACTAGCGACAATGAATATGTTAATGTTCAACTCAACATTTATTGGTCACACTTTTGAGCATAAAGGGGTTCAGCGATGGCAACATGAGATTTACACATTTCCATCAGCCTAACATGGAAACAGAAACAAAGACAATATGAATTCAAATTACATATAATGTACCTTATGTATCACAGTCAACCTTAAATTAGATGTTAATGATTTACAAAAATAACTGTGTTCCCAAATAATAATAACCCTTACAATAAAACCCTTCTGTGGTCACTAAAATAGAACAGCAAAAACATTTATAGTCAACAGCTCTTTTGTCACAAACGAATGATCTATTCACAAGAAGTACACCTTAACAATGCCTCGGGATCTTCATCAGGAACCAAGCCCACACATTCATCATGAACACAATGAAAGCAAACCCTGCATCGTGGCATGTTAATCTTTCTGTAATCATTGCACAAGTGACAGTGCCAGGTTGATGACGTCGATGTTTTGTTCCCTTTCCCTTCTCCCACAGAAGAAGACTTTCGTTTGTGAGGTCAAACATCTTTGTTGGACGTCGTTTCTTTCATGTTCTTTTCTTTTTGTTCAGGAAATAAATTTCTATTAATCTTGACAACTTTGTAATTTAAGGAATTCCTGCGATATGTTGTGTCTGCCAGTGGTTGTGTTTGAGGTGTTCTCAAAATCTCTGTGATGAATCTGAATCATGTAAAGTGATATCATCACTATCGTCATCATCCGAGTCAACCCAACTTGCATTCTTACTTGGGCATGTGCGTTGCTTGTTGTGCACCTGAGGGCCCAGGAGTAGTGTCTGAAGACATAAGCTTAGAGGTTGATACTGTCGCATCTGTCACATTTTGAGATGTCACAATGGATGAAGACTGAGCTCGAGGTTCACTTGTTGCTTGGGTAGAGGGTATGGTTACATGTTCTTTGTGTGAGAGTTGAAGGAGCGAAGGCGACTTCCGGAATGATATCTGGATCGTAGGGGAAAATTTCTGTTGCCAAACACTTGGAAAAACAGTACCAAAACTAGATCTGTTTAAATTCCTGCCTGAAGGTTTATCCCAAAACAATTGAAGTTCGTTCCCAATGGTACTCGAAGGATCTGAAGACATCTTTGTCTATCGGCTGAAGTTCATGTGTGAAGAGACAGTAGAGTGATATCATGTTCATCAGCAGCTGCAGCAATGTTAACACCAAGGTGTGATGTTGCTCCATCGAATATCAACAAGATTTTTCCAGCTGGCTTGTGTCTTGAGAAATGTTCAAGCCATTTCACAAATGTACTACATGTCAAACCTCCTTTCGCTGTCATGAAAATGTTGCTCCCTTGAGGTAACTTATCAACATACTCAGGTTTACACCTCTTTCCCTTAAACAATATACAATAGGTGGGATAGCTTACCCCAAAGTATTTGTACAAGCAACAACGGTTACACTCTCCGCATGTTCAGGTGCACTATTTGGCGCTTTTTAAGTTCCTCTCCTTGCTAAGATATTTGGTGACTTGTGCAGATTCAATTGTACATCTTTATCATTCATATTGAAAATCTATTCTGGTTTGTCCAAGAGGTATAACTTATTCAAAACAGAGCAAAGAATTTGTAAGTAATCGTCCAAAATATAATTATTGAGCTTTGCTGCTCTCCCTGGGTTGACAATTTGACAGCGTCACTGAGCAACTGCTGGATGGTGACCTAGAAAGAGTTTCAACCATTTTCTACCAAGAATACTGTTGTCATTGTCTCTTGGCACACTAATGTTATTTTGTTTGCAAAATGTGTCCACAGAATGTCTCAAAACTTAGAGGTTAGTGGCATTCCTACGTCTGTTAAGCAAAATATTCTAGAGCACAATTCACTTTCTTCTTCTGGAGTTAGGAGAGATTTACGACCTAACTTTTTTTCATACTCACCACTCTGAATATATTTTTGCAAGTACTTCATGGAATGGCCAAGATGATTACAGCCCGCTTTATCTTCATCCCTTGTGCTACTGCTTTCAAAGCTGCCTTTCGGTTTTCCTCTGACCATACTTCTCTCTTTGGTGGCATGTTCTAAAACAAACAAAAAATAATTTTTTTAGTAATGCGGTACAGATTGTTTTCTTTAAATTGATCACGTGATTTGATAAGGAATACTTTAAAACGGCATTGTAGAACATGCTGTAAATTAATAGGGCAATTATTTATAACTTACAGGCAGAAACATCTAAATAAATACAATAAATTTAAATAAATAAATCCTCTCCCATTCTTTCTAACCTTACAAATTACTGTCACTTAGTTTCCACACTTATTAATGCTGACTTTTTGAGGTACTATGTTATTTTTGTGAGGGTATTAACTTAGACAACAAAGTGGCTTGGACGAAAATATTTAATATGCAAGAGTTTAGACGTTTGTTTCTTATTATGGGTACCGTGTACTTTATATGGGCACTGCGTACCTTATATGAGCCCTCAACATCCCCATATCGAGGCCTTTCACACAGACATTAATAATTGTGAATTACAACTAAACCAAGACAACTATATGAATAACACATACTATACATTTAAATACACTAAATTCCACTACTAATAAACCTATACAAATAAATTAAACATTTACAATGCACTTACCTTACAATAATTACAGCGACACTACAATTAGAAGTGCTACGACTTTCAACGCACCTCAATACAATGGCGTCTTTCTCTACGTGCTCAGCGCTTCCTGTCGGGCACTATATATTGTAAGTCTCTAAAAGTGATTCTAGGAGCACCAGTTTTAGTAGATTTATGATCTAAAAATTCCTTAGAAAATAAAAGAAAGGTGACATGAAAATATATCTTTGGACACTAGAATTTTCTAAAATGCTATTAGTCTTTATACAGCACTCAATGTTGAGATATCTTTAACACATAAGTTTCCTACTAAAACTGCAATGTGCCAGCCAGATAAATTTTGAATTATGGGAGAAGTCTTTATTAAAGAAGTCTTTAAAGCATATCAACCCCCTTGTAAAGTCTATATTTTCTAGACTGGTAATAACTAAAGTTCTGAAAAATCTATGAGCTCAAATGGCAGCAGGTTAGACTTAAAAGTGATATGCTCGTATAAATGAAGCAAATTGATTACCAACTATTTTCCTTGTTTGGAATGCTATGGGCATAAAAATAAACAGCAAAATAGTACATACTAAAGAATTAAAAGTTATTACTGACACTAAAGAAGCAATTTGAAGTAGGAGATGCTCCAGACAATTTCTTGAAAACTGCTTAACAAAGTGAATCATGAAGTAGATAGTCCATTACCAAAACTTAATTTCTAAAGTGAAATCCATATAATGTAAAGGCATGGTTCGTATCCCTTTATATAAACCAAAATAAAAAAGTTTTTAAGGAGCCCAAAAATTTTTTTAAAGACTTTAAATTTAAAGAAAAACTAATTCCTATAACACTTGCATAATTAAAAATAATCATAAAAACAATGGAAACTTAAGAATTAGAGAACAAATATGAGAACTTTTAAAAAATCCTTACCTTGAAAGCAGCATTTCTGCTTGAAGGAATTAACAAATCAAAACCAAACTGTTAATACTGAGCACTTAACACTTTTACCATTCTACACAAATTAAAAATAAACCATAGCTAAGGCGAAAGTCCAAAAAATCTATAACTTTGAAGTCAGACAAGAAAATTCTGCCAACTATCAAACATATTTTGACCCAGCCATCATCATCATAGTGGCCAGATGACCATGATATTGCAAAACGTATTGATAAGGCCGTTATGGACTATATTATTGTTGACATGCAGCCTTACACAACTGTAGAAGGAGAAGGCTTAAAGAGACTGAATTTCTCTGATCCAGCTGGACCAAAGAGATTTAAATTAAAGTCCGAAAAATATTTCCGAACACAGTTGATGCCTAGTGGGGGAAAAAAAAAAAAAAGAGAGAGAGAGAGAGAAAGAAAGAGAGAGAGAAAGAGAAAGAGAGAGAGGTAATATCAGTGATAACCATGTTAAATGGTAAATTACAACCGCAGCAAACCTGCAATGATGTTGATGATGTCCATAGTGAGGAAGATAACGAATTCGTTCAGAATAGAATTTGTCTGGAAGAGATGAAAAACAATTTGCTCAGCTCGTTGAACAGGCGATTTAGTTAACTCAAACACTGTCTTTCTATGATCACAGCGACGCTTATCGATCCCCGTTTTAAGACAAAGTATCTTTCCCAAAACGATATTGATTTAGCAAAGAGAAACATCATACATCTTCTGACGCAACAAACATCAAACTCCAATCGCCTTTCTTCAACTGACAATGATACTTCCATATCATCACGAAATACATCCCAAACAATTGATGATAACAATATGAATAGTCTATGGGCAGCACATGACTCTATTGAGATAGAAGATGAAGAAATGCTGGATCAAGGGGAAGACTTCAATATCATGGAGCATGCTATCCAATCATTTTTAAGAGAACCTCGTCTGCAAAGAACTGCCAATATTTTTGAGTATTGGCATTCTTCTCCCTATAAAGTGCTTCGACCAGCTGCTTTGAAGCTTTTGTCTGCTCCTCCAACAAGTGTTGCAAGTGAGCAACTATTCAGTGCAGCAGGTCAGTTATATGATGAAAGGAGGCACAATTTGAAGGGCCAAAATGCAGAAAAGTTGTTGTTTATAACTTATAATATTAAGTTTTTTGATTATTAAAATGTTGATTTTGTTTCAGTAAAACTATTTTTCGATTAATAAAAATATTATACAACTACGTAAAAATTTGTTTTACTGATTTTTCCTCCATTTTTATAAATATTTTGAAGGTCTCAGTCTTGGCCGAGACTGACTCTGACTTTAGGTCTCGGTCTCGACCAAAACAAAAAATCGTGGTTCGATCGGACAATATTATTTGTTATTTTAATAGCTAAAACACTGTTGTAATTCAATAAATACAACAAACAGTAATTTTAATTTATCACGTGTAATGCCTTGTAAATTAAGCAGAACCATAAATGCTGTAAACAAGGTATGTCATGAGATGCCTGGGCATCTCCCTTCAGCACCTTACAAGCCACGACCAAAAAATTTTAGCTCCCCGGTGGAAATAATTATGCACAGTCTGGAAAGGGGACATTACGGTGTTCCTTTACCGTAAATTTAAGTTTGAGGTTTCATCTGCTGGCTTGTAAACCTCTCCATCCTTGTCAAAAAAACCTACCACACGCAGAAAAATGGGCCTGCCGTCCAGCAGTGACTGCAGTCCGGCAGCCGGCTGTCTTAATGCATGTCAAAATTCATACTGCTGGGCGCAACGAGTGTTGCCCCTAGCGCTGCCGGCAGGGTGTCAAGTGATTTATGACATCGCTGCTCGTTAATTCATCCCCTTCCCCAAGTGTCGGCAGAGTTGCAAGTTGCAAGACGTACAATAACGAATCTTGAGAGTATTCAGCTCCTGACTGTGTCATGCATTTAAGATTAGTATGGTATTTAGGGACCCTTCTGGTCGAAGTTAATATGGGCATTTTGCACTCCATATTATGTGTTAGGGTTTCATTATAAAAAATTTTATAGGCATGTTTGCCTGTTTTATTGCATTTTCTTGTAAAGTATAAAGTATCTAATGTGTCATATATATACTTGGGAGAAGCCACGTGGCTTGCATATTACGTAATCGTCATATGGTTTCATTATGCTAGTGTGAGCAAGCTTTATATCATGTTGGGGCACAATTTTTATGTAACTATTTATACCTCTATTTTTGGTATAATTCTTGGCCCAAATTGAATTACAAAAAAAAAAATGGGTTTTAAAAATGAAATTGTGCATGTAATATTATAAAAGTTGTATATTATAAATTTAGTACTATATAAAATGAAATTAAGAAACTTTTGTTTCACTGAGTGTGTGAAGGGATTCCTGTGGCATCCCAGATTTTCCCCTATACCTTTAACTTATTCTGGTTTTGGATGAATGAGGTGTTTGAGCTGTTTAAGAGAAACTTATTGGTGGTTATTGGACTTGTGACAGTCAATACCCTGGGGTCTCAATATAAATTTCTCTGAAAACACTTTATATTTTACTTTTACTCTACAGAATATAAGACAAGAAAAATACATAATTAATAAAGAAAAACAAAAACTGCAAAATCATGACAACACACATTTCACAACCCACATAAAATTCAGAAAACATTTTTGAAGAATGGATGCACTGACATTTAATTATACTTATCACACACCACTGAAATGTATGTTTTACATCAACCAACTCTGCAAGTCACACACTGTCCCCTAAAATGAAAGTTTATACTGCCTAGATAATTTAGATTTATACAAAATAATAGACCACAGAATGATGCAGTAAATTATATAAAACAAGTGAAAATAGTTTATCATTTTTTCAGAAACAGCACTGTAATATGCCATTATCATTATCTTTCTCTTCAGTACTGCACAGTTCTCTACTAGGCATGCATTTGGGAAATCTTGGATTTCTGATTTCTGACAAAACACAATCCAAATAAAACTGACAATTTATTATCCATTTTAATATTCTAAAATATGTCATTCCTTACCATTTTTTGTACCAACACTCCTAATGGTGTCCAGAATACAAAGAGACAGTATGACCTCTGGGAAATGTGTAGTTAGCCTTGTACAGGAGGGCGACACTACATCGGGCTTCCACCGTTCTTGATGAGCAGTAACAATTGTATGTACACCCCATGAGTAACATAAACACCAACATAATTCATAAATGGAATTAATTTTCCGGGGAAAAATTCTTCTTTACTATTACAGCAATAATACTGGCTGGCTTCACGTATGTAATTTCATTATAAATAATTTGTTACCAGTTTTTAAGCATGGTTGTGAAAATAAATTTTATGTGAACTCTGTAAAAATACATGTGTCATACAATTTTGAATGCTTTGTTACAAAATTTCTAATCCGAAACTCAGTGCAAAAATTTTCACATCTCCCTGCAAATACTCTACAAACTCCTGATTTCTTAATTGTTTGCTTTCCTTTTATTCGTTTCACAAACATTACAGTTGTTCCTTACTGTTCATAACATAACAATAATTTACATATTTTTATCAGCCTATAATATGTATGTAGCTAACAATGTCATTCTGCAGGGACAAAGGTGCATTATCATGCTGGAAGATCCCATCCTCCCGAGGAAAAACAATCATCATGTACGGGTGGGTGCGATCACCGAGGATGGATTCATAACCAAATTGATCAAGAGTGACTTCCACACAGATGATGGGACCTAGAAAATGTCACGAGAACATTCCCCAGACCCTAACACTGCCCCCAACGCCTTGTGTTTGTCCAGCAATGGATGCAAGGAGTCGGTTCTCCAATACTTCTCACCAGACACGCTGATGTCCATCCGTTCTATGTAGCTGAAAGCGTGACTCGTCGGAGAAGGCTACCCGTCGCCAATCACCTGCGGTCCAGTTGCCATACTGTAGAGCAAATTCCAGTCGTTTTCGTCGATGCACCTATGTTAGCATGGATACAGTCACCCTCTGGGGCCCCATTCACAGAAGGATTCACTGAGCTGTTACGGTAGACACGTGTCTGGATGCCCCCTGGTTTATTTGGATGGTTGGCTATTCCACTGTAGCCTGTCGGTTGGCCTTCACGCACCGTCGTAGTCAACGTTCACCTCGGACATCAATGGCACATGGAGCTCCACAGTTTCCACAACGGTTATTTCCAATGGTGCCATTCGTCCACTCACTATACACCTTTACCACAGAGGCACACGAACAGTTCACAAACGTCGCTGTTTCTGAAATGCTGCCCCCCTTGGCCTGAAAGCCGATGATCATCCCTTTTTGCAAATCTGTTAAATTGCTTCCCGTACCCATGACAGCAGGAAGCGCACTGTGTACAGCCTGCCTGTCGCATTAAATACCGGCTTCACCAGCCCACATCACGGGCCATACGTTATGGGCTACACGCTGCAGATGGCACTTCTAGCAGGTGGTCATAATAATGTGATTCAACTGTGTTTTATATTGATAGACCTCAAGAATTTCCCTGACCTTTCCCCAACTTTTCCAGAAGTGTAAAATTCCCAGACTTACTGTTTTCCTTAAGCTTCCCACACAGTAAACAATGATCAAACTTGGTTTACATGCTAAGGTAATCACAGTCTACAAATGAAAAAAGCAACGATGGCAAGCCACAGACACAATAAGGGCAGGCTAGTGTTTCCAAAGTGTCTTCGTGAACAAGAAACAAAACAATATAAAAGATAAATGCAATCAACAATTAAAGCACTGTTTAGCAAATGCCTCGACTAACTGCCCAAAAGTTACCTTACCTTCTGCTGTTGTGTCTGCCATCATAACCAATAGCAACCCCTCGCTCCCTATCTGCCTTGGTTTTGAACTCGTCCAAAAGATGTGACACAAAGCCTTGAGTTGTCTGGATGATAACTAGGTCGTTCATCTGGCTGTGCCCTGGCCCCATTCGTCCGCGAATGCCGGCAGTGCCAAACGTCAGCCTGGCATTAAACAGCTTCTCCAGTTCTGAGGTCTTGCAATGCTCCACCAGAGCTTCAATTTCTTTGTGAGTTGCTGCATTCTAAAAAAAAATCCAAAGTGCAGTTCATACTTCACAGCTGCAATGAGTTTTTATATGGCAATACAAAATTATTCTAGCACATTTTATGGTTATAATATTATGTATAGGTAATCAATTTGGTAATTGTAGAATTTAAGTTTATCAATAAAAATTTTTTTTATAAAATGAAAATTTTTACTGTTGAGGGGAACAAATGTTCAATCAGTTTTACTGGAAGAAAGTTTTTGGCACAATAATAATTTGAAACAACCTAAAAGGTAGGGACTCATATATACATATAGCTTAAAGCAATAATTTTTTTTTTTTTTTTTTTTTTTTTTGCTCATTATTTTATTTTGTTTCTATTCTAAACTTCTGAACCCCATTCAATTAGCTAGAATTGTACATTTCAGAATCACCTCTCATTTTACAAAATTTTTGTCTCAATTAATAATTTTATTAACCTTAAACTGTATTAACATCTAGTGATTGAAAAGTTATTTCTCTTAGCACAATGCTAAAAATGCAAGTTTGGATTACATTAATCCGGCCAACAAGCAGCTTCTGTAGCCCATGTTTTAGTCCAGGCAAATACTTTCTGGCCTTCACTGAGAACAGCCCAACATAACTTTAGGTACCTACTTGCTGTTCATCATTAATTTTTAAAAATTACTGCCCATCCTAAGTGTAGGAACACATATGAGAGGTGTAAAAGTTTCTTAAATTTTGCATGGGCATGAAAAAAGAAGCCCCAAGTGCAATAAATACATATTAGTTTTGTGCTGTGAGCTTACTGTTTTTACAGAAATGTCCTGAGGATAATTTTATACCATGATGACGAGACGGTTGTCAGACGCTTGAACGAAACTGATAACATACTCGCAGCTAACTACTAATCTTGCAGAGATTTCAAATAAAAGTTTTGGTTTGAGAAATTGCAAACTATGCTGTCCCATAATTATTTTTATTGAATGTTGTGAGAGAGGTGACTAGAATAGATTATAATTTTTGTGTAAGATAATAAGAGTTTAACTAGGTTGCACTCAATATCTTTTCTGTTAATTTAAATTGTATATGGTTTGCATTAAAATTTATTGAGTTTTTTTTAACCAAATTTTTACACAGAATATCTATTGCATTTAAATTCTATTTTAAGTGTTCTTGTTCGTGTAGTGAGCCGTGTTCCATATAGAGTTCCTTGTGGTTTCATGCAAAGGTTTCTTGTTTTATTATTTGAAGAGTTTAATGTACGTTTTTGTATTGCTATTTTATTATACGAGATTTTGATGATTGAAGTTAATACATGCATGCTTATGCATATTCTGTTAGTCACGAGACTTACCAGCTAGTACACAACACAGAAGTTTAATCTTATTTAAGGTTATACTTCTCAGTAAAACATTGTATATTGATTTGATTTAGCAACTCTCACTCATCCTCAACTCAAACTCACATACATTACACCCGTACACAAAAACACAAAACAAATACATTTTTTAAAAATAATAGTGGACCCATCAAAATGTATACCTTATTTTATAAATTATTTCCAAACCGTAATCATTTCACAAATATTAATTAATCCAAGGTAATTATATAAAATAACTTTTTCAATTAATAAAAAAAACAATTTCTAAATTTTACGTTTTGGTTTTTGCACACAACTTACAGAGCTGTTTCTACATCAGCACATATTCCAATTCAGCCTGGCATAATGTTTATGCAACTCTTTATTTGCATACTGGGTCTGAGTTACAAAAGTTTAACTCTAGCAAGTGTGTTTAGACTTTTTAGGACACCTGCAATCCACATTCTGTGGAAAAACATATAAATTTACTAGATAGTGTTGTTTCCAGATGGTTTTTTGTCAATTGGGTAATTGTTAAAAATCACTGATTTTTTGAAAAACTAAAAAAAAATTCCAGAAAATGTTATGTAACATTACTAATCAAGCTGAATACAAATTTCGCAACATTTACAGTCCACATACTGTGCAATGCGATAGTGGGGATGGCTATGAAGGTCAGGGAAATGGTAGGATAAAATATGTCAAATTTATGTCAATCGGGTTTCTTAACAGTTTCAAATGCAAGAGGACATAACCTTACTTAACATAACTTCACAATAGGTGAATAACAGGGGATGTGTGTGCAGATATAGCACATCAGAAAAAGAACAATAATGAATAACAGGAATAAATACTGTAATTAAATTGCAAATCAGTAGTTAGCCTATTTTATTGGTTATATTCATACAAAGTGTATGCATTCTTATATGCCTAGTGTTATTTTTTAGTGTTTTCCTGTTAAAATTATCAAGGGTTTATTGCTTTCATGTGTCTCGTTTTCTATATGTTCTGTGTTTAAAAGCTACATATTTGGAATTAGGTAAGTTTTCTTCCCATAGACGTATCCTCTAAGGTGTTGCACGGACGAGTTAGTTGTCCGATTGCAAAGAGAAAGGCACTAGCATCTGTCAAATACTCTTACACACACAGCAATAGTTCATTATATTTTCAGGTTCAGTTTTAATTTAATACGCACACAAAAATATATTGTAATGACGCAGTTATAATAATTATTGGGATAGTTGATTAATTTTCTTTCGTTTTGCGAGGCTTAGTAATATTTTATCGAGATTCAAAGTTATTGCCGTGGTATAATGTTTTTCAGTCATACATTTGCTTTTTCGGAAATCATAGTTTTTATTAGCGTCACCATTAGTAGATAGAAGCTTTCCACCTTCAGTGGACATTTTTCCCTTCTAGAAGGTTCTAGAACATTGATTATATTTTCACTACTAAGCAGTTCGACATGGCGTGGGGAAAGGGATTCCGGCCACGCCATGCTTTTATTTGGTCACATTTTTGACACCCTGGCAAGGAGTGGGGAGTAGGCACAGGGCGACAAATACCTTGTGTGCCTACCGCTAGCAGAACAGCATACAGAATCAGTAGTCGACCAGTACTCAGAAAGGACGCATCAAGTGTGGCAAATATCCCACACACCGGCAAACTTTATCCTGCTGAATTATTACTGCCGGTGTGAGAGGCCACTGCCTTTGAATTTTCCTCTTGTGATGCAAGCTTTAAATTACATGATTAATAATACCTAATTAATTAACTACTGCGGCACTGCTCTTCGTTTGTTTGTCTGGTGAAACTAACTGTTTGTGACTTTGCATACTTGAAGATTGTATGTGAACTGGTTTATGTGAATGTTAAATAAAAGTAAAGAGTAACAAATCCGAGACTTTACTCTATTTTACATTTATTTGGCGCCTTTTTTTAAGTTTCATGTGTCTACCGATTGAGCGAACTGAGCTGTAATTTCCAGCTGCCACTTCTGAAGGGTGCCACGTTACAAACATGGCAGCCCAGACGTGGGGCAACGTTACAATATTCATATTCACACATATTCGCAGTTCCCTTCCTTCTCACACAACAAACAGCTCAGCCCCTAAATGTACAAGCATGTAATACAATCAATCATGTATAACTAGATTCACAATTTCACCTCTATACTCGTGTAAATTTTTTGAACTAAACTAGAACCAATCTTTTACATGGCAATAAATTTCAAACAATCCAAACATAACCTTAAATTTCTGGTTCGGTTCGAAATTTGAACATTCGACCCATCTCTAATATTTTTCCACCGCTGACAGAACAAACATGCTACCAGTGATGTTGAATTAGATTACACTGCAACAGACCAAGCAAGCAGAGATAACATTTAATTGAACCCATTGATATTTCTCGCAATACATGCTATTGTCTTCATGCAAATGCCCATTACAAACAGTAAATANTCTTCATGCAAATGCCCATTACATACAGTAAATACTTTAATATATATATATATATATGCCTGATGTCACTTGGCAAAGATGTATTATTGCTAGTTCACAAACTAAAAATTTTAAAATGCACAANAACAGTAAATATTTATTATATATATATGCCTGATGTCACTTGGCAAAGATGTATTATTGCTAGTTCACAAACTAAAAATTTTAAAATGCACAAGCTCATAATTATATTATCCTGTATGCACACAACTTAAANAAGCTCATAATTATATTATCCTGTATGCACACAACTTAAAAACTCACGGAGCTGCAATTATTTACATTTTCCCTGACTTTTCCCTGTCACGTAACTTCTCCCCGTTTTCTCTGTGGGTGGACATCCAGTTTGATTCTACAGTAGTTAGTGTATTCTATTTTGTGCATTTTTCCTATCAAGTGTTTAATGTTTTTGTGTTAAGTGTCACATAGTAAATGTCACTGTTTTGTGTAGGTCATTTGTCACTGCACCACTCAATAAAGGAATTTCACCACAGTGAAGTTTAAAAAATATATCTCGCACAGTAAATTTTAATTCAATTTACTATTACTAATTCTCTCTCAAACACACACATTATTTCTCTCACACACAACATACATATTTATATATTTAAACCTATTACACCCTTCAAAAAAGACTTGATTCTCAATCATAAAAGAATTGATTCTCAATTTATAANTATATATTTAAACCTATTACACCCTTCAAAAAAGACTTGATTCTCAATCATAAAAGAATTGATTCTCAATTTATAACACGTGAAGCTAAAGCTTGCACTTGCTGTTCTAGTAAGCAAGGAAAAATACTTCTTGATACCTGATAATGAGGCAATTGGAGCATGAAATGCTTCAGTGTTAGCTAGCNAGTAAGCAAGGAAAAATACTTCTTGATACCTGATAATGAGGCAATTGGAGCATGAAATGCTTCAGTGTTAGCTAGCGGTATTGAATAGGATACATCTCAGATGTTTATTTATTTACCAAAACTAATGTAAATATTTATTATTTTATTCACATTAAAAATATTTTAACATGTGTTTACATTTGCATTTTCCCCTAGGTTATTAATCAGTATGATCCAGGTTCACTTAAGTAATTTAACATGTGTGATTTCAATTGAATTATGTTTCTTTAAAATATTATATCTATTTAAAAAAAATTTTATGTTAATTTTTTTTTTATTGTCAGTGCTCCATGCATTTCTACAAATTTCAAATGTGTATAAGTTGGCCAGTTTATGATGGAGGTCAAATATAAAACAGTGTAGTTAGAGGTACTGGATGCCATTTTAATAACCGACATTACATCACCAACAGTGACAAATGAATACATATGCACAATGTAGTCTGTTTGTTGCAACACCATAGCACCACACGTTTATTTCTTGAAAATAACGCCTGCGAGGTGTGTCCAACAAGCCAGAAACACTCGCGTAGACAGGATACACACTTGTCTATAATATACACAAGTATTGCGGCTGGTATGGCAGTAACTTCGTCCACAATTTGCTGCTTTAAAGCGTTCACGTCAGCTGGACATGTTGCAAACATCTTACTCTCGAGGAATCCCCACTGGAAGAAGACACATGCAGACAAGTCTGTAAAGTGTTCATGAAGTGACAAGCTGCATGCACAGTCACTCTGTCCTGTTGAAAGTAAACTTTCTCCAGGTCAATGACACCACACGTCTGCGTAAATAAGGGAACAAATTCAATCAACATAGGCACATGTGAGGTAATGTTGGTTATTAAAATGGCATCCCAGTACCTCTACACTCCATCATAAACTGGCCAACTTATACACATGTGAAATTGGTAGGTTTTCGCTGCCACACCCTGTATTTTATAATTTCAGGGTTGTTACTGAAATAGTGACCTGTTGATCTGTGGTAATTTAAGTATTTCTGTATATTTCAGCATGTTTAAAAAATAGAACTCGGGGTCAAAGCATTTTGTTCTTGCTGTTAAGCCTTTGACCTGTCCGAATCAGCCCAAATTATTTATTAAGAGACCCCAAGTGCACACCGTAATGTTTTGTTAGTGGGGGCATATTTTTCAGTGATTCAAGCCTACAACGTTCTTACGGAGATTGGCATCTGATACAGTAATCTTGACCCAGTTTTGTCTAATTACACCATCCTGCACAGAAATGTTAAGGGTACTAAGGAATATTTTTCAGAAAAATATAAAATGTTTTCGTGTGAAATATTTTATTCAGATATATTTGGAGGAGCCTTCCATCAACAAAATTTTCATGGTTTGATTTAAACTGAACTAGCCGCCATCTAGTTATAATATTTCAAATGTTATTGATAAAAACAGAACAAAAGTACTATAAATAATTCCTGATGATTTTCATGTGATTTTAATAATTGAAATACTGTACTTCCTAGTGAACTAAAAAGGATGAAGTTAGGCCAACCAATGTCACAAACTTAATACTGTACTTGAAAATCACCTTTTAGATAACAGTACATGTTAGTTTCCATTGTGCATTTCTTAATTGATTAGGACACATCCATCACCTATGTATGCAACTAAACTGAGTGCTTTTGTGTTACAACATGGCGGTAGCTGAAAAAACTTGATGTGCCTTTTTTTGTGTAATCTGCATTGAGTGTTGATTTGTACAACTTAAAATACAGCTACAGGATAGCGAATTCAACCAAACTGGTGCCATCCTGCTTCCCAGAGTGTAAGTGATAGCAGAAGGCACTGCTGCATACGTCATCGGCTTCTTACGCTGCTGATATTCACATATGAATCTGGTAAAAATGTATTAAACAGAAAAATCTGTGTGGCTGTCCGAGCTCACAATGCTTGCTTTCTGGAAAGCAAAGGTGCTGATTTTGTGTGAATTCATTTTTCTGGAGATGTTTTTAGACTTTGTTGATTTTTGTGTTTCATGAATTCTTGTAATATTCTTCCAATTTTTTTTTTTGTCTTTCACACCACAACTTTTTTAATCTTCATAAATGGGAATAAACTATTTACCTAAGAAATTGCAATTCAACATAATTATTAGTACTGTCAAAACAAAATTTTCTGGCATTGTTTTCAAATTTCTTGGACAAGTCCCTTATTCATAATTACGAAACTATTATAAACAGTCAGCAATATAAAAATAATTTATGTCCATTAGCATATATAAAAAAAATACGTGTTTGTTTTGTCTAAAATCTTTATAAACTATGTGAATGAATGTTAAGTGTATCTATAAATATGTGCTGCTCAGAATTCAGTAATTATGAAAATGGGAAATGGGATGGAAACATCTAAGGGGTACAAAAGTGGTAGGGGCCTGTGTAAAAATGTGCACATGCCTNGGAAACATCTAAGGGGTACAAAAGTGGTAGGGGCCTGTGTAAAAATGTGCACATGCCTTATAAAATTGTAATGATGCAGTATTCTTAATTTTCGGGACCGGGACACGTGTTTCGATTCCGTTCATTTTTCTTAAGCTTTGCTAAGCTTTGTAATATTTTTATCGGGTTTCAAAATTAAAGCAGTTGTGGTTTGTTTTTCCGTGATAGTTTGTTTATCGGGCATACATTTGCTGTTTTACGCTTTATCAGGTGTCCGGTTGTCGGTTCGTTTCGAAAGTCGTAGTTTTCAGTTTTTGTTAAGCGTCAACATTATTTAGATTTTTTTCAGAATGTGTCAACAAGTTTTGTTGTACGAGAAGTTTGTTTAACTGCATGTTGACGGCGCAGTTTTAGTGTGTACAACGAAGTTTCGTTAACGTGTCAGTTTCGATAACGTGTGGAGAGCGTGTGTGGCCAGGCCCTT
>NQII01001284.1:523501-534615 GCA_002778355.1 Clitarchus hookeri
GGGGGGGGGGTGATAGGCAGCACAAAGACGCGTGTGCCTGTCGCCCTTCAAGTCACTTCAGGTCAAGCAGTGCTTCAGGTCAGTCGCCCTTGAGAGCAGATCAGTGCAGGTCAGTTGGAAGAGAGTCACCCTTCAAGCAGGCGGCAAAGTCAGTCGTCTTACAATGCTCGCCTAGGCTGCGTCGGGCGTGACGATAACACCCACATCGGCAACTCGACTTTGCTATTTTATTTCTCCGCCGGTGTGGGAGGTCGACGGATTTATTATTTCTTCGGGCCAGTTTTTCAGAACATAATAATTAAGTAAACGACTGTGGCGCTGTGATGCAATTGTATGGTTATCAGTGAACGTTTCGTACTTTGCATATTCAGAACTTCGGAAGTGAAATGTGTAACTCCAACAGTAAATAAAAGTATACAACAAATACTCTGGAACTTGACTTTATTTCCTATGTAATTGGTGTCCATTTTAAAGAGTTTTGTGTACTACTTCTGAGCTAGCAGTGGCAACTTAACGTATAGCTGTGTAACTGCAGTGCCCAACGTTACAAAATGNTTGTGTACTACTTCTGAGCTAGCAGTGGCAACTTAACGTATAGCTGTGTAACTGCAGTGCCCAACGTTACAAAATTACAGCAGTTATTTTCCATTGTTCTAGTACTTTCAGACACATACCAATTCTATTTAATAAATTAAGGTGAAGTGTAGTGTTCAGAAGAATTTTTGGCCAGTCACATAGATAGAAATAAGTCTCTAAGGAGATAAGATAGATAGNTGAAGTGTAGTGTTCAGAAGAATTTTTGGCCAGTCACATAGATAGAAATAAGTCTCTAAGGAGATAAGATAGATAGAAATAAGTCTCTAAGGAGATAAGATAGATATAAATAAGTCTCTAAGGAGATAAGAATTACCATTTGTTNATAGATAGAAATAAGTCTCTAAGGAGATAAGATAGATATAAATAAGTCTCTAAGGAGATAAGAATTACCATTTGTTTACATTTCATGCTGACACCTTTATTGGTAAATATTATGGGGTTTATTTCAATGCTTACATTTGTCAGTTTAATATTTTCTTGTTTGTTTACATTCATGATAGTAGAATTTCATCTTGATTTGATTTTAATTATGTCACCAATTTTCTGAATTTTAATTTATTGGACATTTTAATGTCACAGATTTATATAATTACTGTTTCTTAATTTATGTGATTTCTCCTTGTCAAACCATATCATTGTATACTGATAAGCCAAATTCCTAGGTCACTTATGTTAACATCTTTATAAATAAGATTTTCTTATCAGGAAACTGTTTATTCCTTGGTTTTGTTAAGCAGGATAGAGTTACACTTTTATAAGCCCAGGGACTATCTCTCTAGACTTGATAGCGGTCAGGTCATGTAGGACAAGCTTGTGCAAATTTTATTGCAATTTTTGTACGGCTGCCCATCATAAGCCAGGGGGCGATGGAGGAGAGACATTGCCAGTGTTATAAATTTGCACTGCAAAGGAAGAGGCCTAAAAAGCACCAGTTTTAATTTATTAGTGAATTGCAAGTCTTTAAGAAGATGTCCAAGGGGATGCTTGTGACTCGATTGCCACGAGATCTTCAGAGAGTAAGTCTGTATTGAAAAGTATGATCCAAACATCCACATACATTTCTCAAAGTTGAAATCATCATAATAATTTCTTAAAGTGAAGAGAAACTTTAAATATTTCCTTTTAGATAATTATATGCACAGAGGTCCTGAAAAATGAATTTTGCTCTAAAGTCAAGCTAGTTAGACCAAAATTTGTTTAACGAACTGATTCAAAGTTANGGTCCTGAAAAATGAATTTTGCTCTAAAGTCAAGCTAGTTAGACCAAAATTTGTTTAACGAACTGATTCAAAGTTAATATGAATTGGTTTAATGAACATTCTCGTTTTGTTGTGGGAAGGAACTGTAGGAACTGCAAATAAATATGTGTGAATGTGAATAAAATACATACGTGTATATATTAATTTAAAACTGCACCTGAAAATATAATGAACTATTGATGTGAGTGTGTAAGAGTATTTGACAGACGCCAGTGCCTTTCTCTTTGCAATCTGCAATCAGTCCATGGGAAGAAAACTTACTTAATTCCAAATATGTAACTTTTAAACACAGAACATATAGGAAACAAGACACATGAAAGCAATAAACTCTTGATAATTTTAACAGAAAAACACTAACAAATAACACTAGGCACATGAGAATTCATACACTTCGTATGAATACAAGCAATCAAATATGCTAACTACTTATGACACTACATTAACATAACACACATTAACTGGAAAAATCAGGTTTATTAAATGAAATCTTATGTAGTTACACATGGAAAATATTGAAATTACTGTGAAAATTAAAATCAATTTGAAATTAGTGAAATTTTGTACTGTAACTGAGCCAGGCAAATTAAAATTTTTAAAATTAATTTGACGTGTCACCTTTCTTTTGTGTGACACATTAAATTTCAAATTACGTGACAACATAACTGACACTGGAGTTTCTGTCTTCAATAAAACANGGTCCTGAAAAATGAATTTTGCTCTAAAGTCAAGCTAGTTAGACCAAAATTTGTTTAACGAACTGATTCAAAGTTGATATGAATTGGTTTAATGAACATTCTCGTTTTGTTGTGGGAAGGAACTGTAGGAACTGCAAATAAATATGTGTGAATGTGAATAAAATACATACGTGTATGTATTAATTTAAAACTGCACCTGAAAATATAATGAACTATTGATGTGAGTGTGTAAGAGTATTTGGCAGACGCCAGTGCCTTTCTCTTTGCAATCTGCAATCAGTCCATGGAAAGAAAACTTACTTAATTCCAAATATGTAACTTTTAAACACAGAACATATAGGAAACAAGACACATGAAAGCAATAAACCCTTGATAATTTTAACAGAAAAACACTAACAAATAACACTAGGCACATGAGAATTCATACACTTCGTATGAATACAAGCAATAAAATATGCTAACTACTTATGACACTACATTAACATAACACACATTAACTGGAAAAATCAGGTTTATTAAATGAAATATTATGTAGTTACACATGGAAAATATTGAAATTACTGTGAAAATTAAAATCAATTTGAAATTAGTGAAATTTTGTACTGTAACTAAGCCAGGCAAATTAAAATTTTTAAAATTAATTTGACGTGCCACCTCTCTTTTGTGTGACACATTAAATTTCAAATTACGTGACAACATAACTGACACTGGAGTTTCTGTCTTCAATAAAACAAAATTATCAGTCACAAATTAAGATGCTGGAAATTATCACACTTCAACTAGCTTGCAAAATCTCAGACCTCTGGAAAGTCCTAGGTAGACAAAACTGTAAAACATCCAAATAAATATTGGTAATACATTTTTTAAATAATTTAACTCTTAGTGAGAGACAGAAAGATTCATTGATGTATAATGACTAGATGGTAAGTAAGCCTTTAGGAATACTCATCCTTCCGAAGTAGAGTCGGCAGCATCTGTTGAATAAAAACCTACTTAAAATCTAAAATCTGGCGTTTCAGGACTCTTGCTTAAAAATAGTAACAGTTCATTTCTCTGAGGTGCAAAAATAAACTTACATGCATACATTTTAAAATAGACTGCTGCAAAGAGAATATATAATTACATTAACTTCTATCACTGAATATAAACTGCACTCTGTAGCCAAATAACAATACTTAAGATAATAAAATTACAAAAAAAAAAGAGAGGTTGTCCTAAAGATAAAATTCTAACCAAATCAAGTGAAACGTAATTAAACAAAACAAATGTGATAAAATTAAAATATCCTAACTCAGTTCAGATGTAAACAAACACGTGGGAGGATACTGTCTCACCACATCGTCAAGAATTTATTGCGTTAATCTGGACAAATTAAAATTCACGTAATGCTGTTCTTGAAACATTTTAATTTAGAGAGAGATATTAATTTATTAATGTTTCTGAGAAATATTACCATATGAATTACATGCAGTAAGAAATCTATTTTTTTGGAAGGAATTATTTTTGATAACTACAGATGTTCATACATGCCTTATGCTTATACTAGCGAACCGGCCCGGCTTCGGCCGGGTACAATTGAGTTTTACATTGATACACTAATAAATAAATTGGGAAAAGACAATTCATTTATTTGAAAACAGAATTATACTATGTTGGCCTAGGTTTTTAACTGATTACGGCAAACCAAAAGGAAGGAAATATTTTTAACCGGATAGCCAAGAAGTAGGGTATTGTTTTTGGAGTGTATCTGTGCAACTATCGCGTAGTTTCTATATTTCCGCTTTCCAGAGTCGATGTATGAAAATCAAAACTTGAGTTCCATCAAGTTGTAGCTTTAGAAATAAGTGTACCTAGGTACTACTTTTTGCGCTTAGCTGAGGAATCTTAATCGATCACCAAAGTTAAGCAACGTTCCCAGCGGCACACATTTGGATGGGTGACCATTTAGTGGCATAACATCTGAGCACTTCCGGGCTTCAGAGGGCAAGTTAAATATTTGGTCCCGGTTGTTATCTATTGATAGCAGTTATTAAGCCATTTCAGAGGTCCTTGGGCAGCCTGATAAACTCTGACACCAGAGGAAAAAAATATTTTGGTCACGTTCCCAGCCGTTGCAGAATTACATTTTGTTGTTATAACACAAGAACTGTAAAATTTTCCAGGATAAAAAGTATCCTATGTCCTATTCCAGGACCTAAAATACCTACATACCAAATTTCATCAAAATCTGTTCAGTCGTTATGGAGCTGAGTGGTAACAAACATACACACAGTCTTTCACATTTATAATGTTAGTAAGATGTGTTGCTATTTTTATTATCACAGTAATAAAATGTTTATTTGAATTCAGGGTATATCTGTGTGATCTGTGTAGCATTGAAATTTTAAATCCCATTTAAAATGGTACCATCTGTGTTGCATTCCAGTATTTTCTGTCACAGCAAACTTCTACACCAGCTGGAAAAAGGTAAAATGATTTTACTGACCTAATTGCGAGAATTATTGTGTTCGGTAATTCATGATTTTTATACAAAGCGTTTAAGTTGTATCACATTATGGCAAATGGGCAATAGTATTCTCTGTCAGCATCCTTTGGGTTGCTTTACAACAATACAGAGGAATTTGTTGATTGCCGTATGTGTAAGGCTTCTCTTTACCACAATTACTCAATTACAACAGCAAAACAAAACTAAAACCCATCATTATTATTTCACATATAATATAAGTTACAAAGAGTGGCACACAACGTCTAGGCCAAACTATTTTTTAAATAATAGATAGTATTTTATACACATTAAATTTTAGTAGTTATTCTCTACAAACGATGGGGAGCCAATGTGGTGGACTAACAGTTCCAAAATTTATTTGTCTGAAAATGAGTAACGCGCCTGATAGAGAGCCGTATTTTAAAGAAGTTCCCTGTGCGAGGCTAGCGATGCCGAAGTACATGACAACATGGCGGATGATAATTCTGTTACTGTAAGCATGCCCGGTACCCCCTCATACATCAATGAAACTAGCACTGATGTAATCGAAAACATTTCTTCCACTGAAATTTTTGTCGATAATGAATTGTCCGAAAGTGCCACGGAAAATATGATTACCAGTGAAATTCCAAACGCAGTACCTGTTACACACACTGAATCCAGTAATCCTGTTACGCTAGAGTCAGTAATGCAATGCTTATTATCCTTTCGGCAACAGCATGAGCAACTGGAGCATAAGTTGGAAACCACTACACGTAATTTAAAAACTGAATTAAGTGAACAAATAGAGCATAAGTTGAAATACAAACACGTTATTTGCAAAATGAATTATGGGAACAAAGTCAGAAATTTGAAACTGTTANTGCTAGAGTCAGTAATGCAATGCTTATTATCCTTTCGGCAACAGCATGAGCAGCTGGAGCATAAGTTGGAAACCACTACACGTAATTTAAAAACTGAATTAAGTGAACAACTAGAGCATAAGTTGAAATACAAACACGTTATTTGCAAAATGAATTATGGGAACAAAGTCAGAAATTTGAAACTGTTNTAGAGCATAAGTTGAAATACAAACACGTTATTTGCAAAATGAATTATGGGAACAAAGTCAGAAATTTGAAACTGTTACACGTAATTTGGAAGGCCAATTAAACAAAATGGTAATTATCTAGTTTAGGGGCTTTTCTGAAAAACACAATAAAAATTTAAAATTATGATATATTTCTACTCTACTAATGATGCAGAACACGAATATACTAGGGGCATTAACGTCCGACTAATTTCGTAATATGTGCCCACCTAACCTAACAAAACCTAACCCCACGATGGGCGAATCACTATTTTACATTTTTAAACTAACCTAGGATTGTTGGGTTTTACACTAACCTATGATGTTAGGGTTTTAAACTAACCTAGGATAGTAGGGTTTTACACTAACCTAGGATGTTTGGGTTTTATACTAACCTAGGATGTTTGGGTTTTACACTAACCTAGGATGTTTGGGTTTTACACTAAAATACGAATGTAGGATTGCAGGGATTTAAAGGAACCGTAAAACACACCAAAAGAATGTAAATTGACTCACCTAGGTAGGGGGCTGGTATAATTCCTCTGACGTTAATAGACACAAACAAACATATTTCGCAAGTTTTTTTTAATATGTTCTACTTATTTTAACACTACGGCCGCTTCAATATCAACTAGGTAAGCTATGCTGAATTCATTAAAACAACTTTTGTTGGCATAAAACGTTTCGTTCATAAACGTAAACAAACTGTCAGAAACAGTCATCTCACAAACTTGTTCAATTTTTTAAAATATGTTGCACTTATTTTAAAGCGATGCCCCTAGTATATTCGTGTTCTGCATCATTAGTAGAGTAGAAATATATCATAATTTTAAATTTTTATTGTGTTTTTCAGAAAAGCCCCTAAACTAGATAATTACCAACAAAATGAAAATAGAATTAAATTGTAAAGTGCAGACTCTCATGCAAATTTTGCTACTACACAATGTACCATATCAGAATTGAAGTTGAAAACTTAACCCAGAACCACCACACTACACATGCAGTACTGGTAGAACAACTTAGCGAAAGCTTTGATAGGCTAGAAGTGGGTGTAGATGAATCCATTACACACACTTTGGAACAAACTGAATCTCAAGTAGCTGGCGTAAGGCTACCGTGAAGCAGTCTGTAGAGTCCGCAACCAAGAGGCTGCAACAGAATTTTGAAAATTCGTTTAATTCATTAGAAGTTAAAATGAACGGGCTAGAAACCTGAATCACTACAGTAGAAAGTAAGCCTGCTATTTCTGTCTCACCAGAACCGAATTTAATGGCAAATGTCGACCAACAATTAATTAGCTTCGAACGTTGCATAGACGACCAGTAGGGACAAACTGAAAACGCGTATCACACAGCCAAGCAAAATTACGAGCAGCAAAGTCGTGAATTGCATAAGAAATTAAGCATGGTCGACAAAAAACTAAGTAAGCTGAGAGTTACACCATGTAATGTGGCACCACGCTGTTAGGCGCCATATTTGTAATGATGCAGCCTCACAGTTCAGGCCGCCATATTTGTAATGTTCCACGTCAAAGTATGACGGCTGGAAATTACCACTCGGTTAGCTCAGTGGTAGCAACATGAAACTCTTTAAAAGGCGCCAATGAAATAATGTCAAGTTCCGGTTTATTTGTTCTATACATTTATTTACCAATAAATTTAAAAAGTTCAGATACGATCTTCAGGCATGCCGAATACGAACAGGTTTACAGACAAACCAACAGAGAACAGCGACACAGTCGTTTTAATTATTCATTTACATCTCGAAAACTTGCCTCGCAAAAAGAAAAACAGAGGCAGCGACCTCCCACACCAGCTGAAAATTAAATGAGCAGAATAAAGTTGCTGGTGTGGGGGCTATTTGCCACGCCCGACGCGGCCTCTGTGAGTCACTGGTTGTCAACTGCTGGACGAGACACGAAATCCTACCCAAAAAACGTGCGAGGTACACGGAATTTCTCGATTTTGCTCTCGAAGAAACTGCTGACAGCCGATTTGAATATATGGGGAGACAGGTTAAATTCGGGAGCAGCGAAGAAACGAGGGCAGTTGTCGTCAGTCAGTTGTGGTCCAGCAGTCGTGATCAGTCATGGACGAGGAGTTGTTCCGCAGCCGCGATGCGAGACAGAGAAGGCAGTTAGGCGAGAGGCAGTCGTATCACCGGGCTGGAGTTCGGACCCGGCTCAGGCAGTAATGTACAAACAGTTGTTCAACAGAGATGGAAGTTGTTCGGCGGTACAGCCGCGAGACGAGATAGATGCAGCCGAAATGGGAGAAGCCGAATCAGACACGNAGTTGTTCGGCGGTACAGCCGCGAGACGAGATAGATGCAGCCGAAATGGGAGAAGCCGAATCAGACACGGGAGTAATCAGTCGTGTGATGAGAACAGTGCTGAGAATATGAGTAAATTCCCGGAAATGAGTGGTAGCCCCAGTCCAAGTGGCGCCATTCCCCGAGAAGGCGTAGTCATGCGCAATATGGCGACGAGGCGAGCAGTCAGTCAGTCAGTCAATAGTAACGTCACCGAGGAGAGAACCCAGGAACAGCCGAATAGAAATATATCATAATTTTAAATTTTTATTGTGTTTTTCAGAAAAGCCCCTAAACTAGATAATTACCTTTTGATAGTACAATAAATTAGGTTTCAAAAAATTTAAAGGTTATAATACTAACCTTATCCCAATCTAGCCACTGAACTATGTTTTCATCAATNATTAGGTTTCAAAAAATTTAAAGGTTATAATACTAACCTTATCCCAATCTAGCCACTGAACTATGTTTTCATCAATGGCCTTATCTCCAGTTATTTTCATCTCGCATGTATGAGAGAGCACGATTGAACAAAATGGCACTAAACAGTCATCGTTAAATAAAATTTAATTCGCAAGTGCAAAACTTTACCGACCTTGACTTTAATCAATACTGTACTGCACAAAAACGATAACGATTCTCTGTACCACAGAGCAAGAAAAATAGAGAGGCGACACTTATCTGTATTACGTCTTTTTTTGCGGTAATGTGAAAATATCGAAGCCCACAATTGAAACCGAAAAATAGGAGCAGACAAACACGCTGTAAAAATAACCACCGGAAAACAGAACAAGGTCCAAACCTGACGGGATCACAAATACTATTCTTCTCGGTAGAGGACCATTAGCCATGGAGGGAAAGAAAGACCATCAAACTCTCAAAATCAGATAACAATATTGTTCTCAAATAAAAACTGAGTGAGAACGTCACAAACTACCCGAGGATCATGAAAAAGATCCGAAGGGTAAGAGACAGGAAACCTCACATGAAGCAGTTGAAGGGCAAGAAACAACGTACGTCGATCACCGCCAATGGAAAACTGAATTGAGATAGGTCAAATCTTCACTAAGGACACCTCAGATACAGGAGACATTAGTGACAAAATGAAGTATATACAAATACTACTGGGATTAATTATGACCTGAAAGGCCCGAAAAGAAATGACTGCTAAACTACAGGAACTACAATGATGATATCCTTGCCGAGAATATGTAGGAAATAAACTTTCATTGAAAGTGCTATAACCTGAATTAATAATTTTCCACTTTGCTTCCAATGACAGAAAATTCACCCATTTGGAATGGGACATAAAACTGAAAAGGAAGGTAGGGACAGCGATGCACCCCTTAAAACACTCAATATCACAAGTATATACACCATCTCATTCCCCTGAATAACTACATGACCCTGTACCCACATAAAGAGGACAGTTACATTTATTTAATCCAAAAGAACGCACTGTTCCTGTATGAGCCATATAAGTACCTCCTTATGGAGGTGGGAATAATAAATGGTGGCAGTGGAAGGGTGATTAAAGAGTCCAGAACATTTATGTGAAGAAACAAACTAAGCAGACCCAACACCTTCGACAGTTTTTGAGACATCGGTGTAAATAAAAGTACAGTCAGGATATCCAGCAACAGTAGTGTTAAATTCTTGTTGGATGACTATGTGATAAACAGACCTAGTAGGAGATAGAAAGAGAAGACAATAAAAACGAAACCTCATACTGCAAATGGTGTAACATTCTCAGTCAAGGAAGAACAAAGCATACCGTCGTCAATAAAGTTTTCAGTGGAACATAACCAAGGTTGTCAACCGCTTGTGCAATACTTCTTATGCGAGAACTACAAGTAAGGATCCAATATTTACCTCGCAACAGCCTATAATGGTCGGACAAGGACATAATAAAAGATTCCATACGCAACACCATAATGGGAGTAGAAGAAAAAGCACTAATAATAAGTCTTATCCAAACTTTCTGTGTAGTTTCCAATTTGATCACCAAAAAGGGTGGCAGCAGCCCAACAATCGGAATATCGTAATCTAGAACAGACCGGATGGTAGAGGCATAAATAGAATGAAGAGCAAAATTCAGTTTCCAGCTGTTTAGGCTGGGTCTGTGGTCAAGTGTGGCACTTTTTGCTGGGTACCATCAGTATGGCGACTTTTCAGACACTTGCGTGCAAANCTGGGTCTGTGGTCAAGTGTGGCACTTTTTGCTGGGTACCATCAGTATGGCGACTTTTCAGACACTTGCGTGCAAAGCACACACAATAACATACTGGCGCATCTCCCGAGAAATACATGTCCAGTAGAAATGCCATGGATCATTATACTACATTTGCACTGTATCCAGGTGACCGGTTTCCTCTGTGTCGTGTGCGAACTGTAGCACAACTCCCCTTGTGGCACATGGTACATAGATAGTTCAGTGCTCCCTATTGTTGTTGGCACACGTTTCCAAACATCCATCTACTACACGCCATCGCTCGTTTGTTTTTATCGCGCTCTTTTCCCCCAGGTTTTGTGTTACTGGCCAAGTATGACGTGCTTGAATTACACGGGCATAAACATCTGTAAGTGTAGGATTCGAGGAAGTGACATTCTGCTGTGCTCATGTAACTGCATTACTGCTAGCAGTATAAAATTCTGCCAGAGAGGGGGCGTGGGAATTGCTTCCCACTCATCCTCATCTT
>NQII01001285.1:0-89062 GCA_002778355.1 Clitarchus hookeri
GTCATATGTGAGTTGAAAAGTTGTGGTACTCTTTCAGAGGTTGCATGTGATGTCGCCGGGTAACTGGGGGCTAAACATTTTAGCATTGCTAGGTCTGTAGAAGGGGGCCTTCAAACCCATCATATTGTATGGTTCCATTTTGGGGTATAGGTGGGTGGGTCACTCTCATGTGCAGCGAAAATGGTTGAGTGCACAGCGTGCAGCACTGCTTGCAGTTGCAAAGGCATACCGTACNGTCACTCTCATGTGCAGCGAAAATGGTTGAGTGCACAGCGTGCAGCACTGCTTGCAGTTGCAAAGGCATACCGTACTGTGTCTACGGATACCCTTACAGTATTGGCTGGAGTTGCTCCATTGGATCTCCATGTGGCAAAGCTGGGTGCGCTCGCAAACGAAAAGTTCACAGGACAACTGGACCCAGAGAGTTGGAGAGTTGCCTGGGAGGATACCGCAGACGATTGACAGAGCCGATGGTCATCCTCTGTAAAGGGGCGAATGACCTTTGCAGTCTTTCACTGTGTCCGGGAGAGAATGCAGCTTAACATCTATCCTGATCACTCTCTGATGCAATTCCTCTCAGGACATGGCAACTTCAAAGCGAAACTCCATGCNAGCTTAACATCTATCCTGATCACTCTCTGATGCAATTCCTCTCAGGACATGGCAACTTCAAAGCGAAACTCCATGAGCTGGGGCTCATTGGCGACACACTCTGCGATGATTGCCTGGTGCCGCACACTGTGGAGCATGTGCTGCATGATTGCATGATTGTGTCCGATTCGAATACCTGTGGCAGCAACTGAAATGGAAACTCTCGCTGTTAGGACTCGATTTTGGCCTGGCGGCTATCAAAGCTGCCGACAGCACCGCGAAAGCATCGCTGTCGGAATTCGCTAGCAAAGTCATGCACTGGCTGAACACTGTGGATAGTATACGAGCTGAGCTGTTGCCCGATGCCCCCTTGCAAGCTGACTAGATTAGCTCGGGGGTGGGCTGTGCGAATCCAAGCCTGTTTTAAATCTCGGTCAGCCCTGATGGGGAAACGGAAATGGTAACAGGAGCATGTTAATACTAGGGTATTCCTAGCGTGAAGTATTGAGGAACTCGTCCACCAGAGCCTGGTATTCGTTCGAGGTTAATGGAAGAGAGTTCCCCTGGGGTGGGAACCCTGTAAGTCGTGCCTTGAATCAGACCATCCTGTTAGGTGGCCCTTTATGGGATATGGCCCAGTACATGATATGTGGTTCACATGTGAACGTGGTTGCATGAATGTGGCTCCGTCCCTCAGTTCGGTTTTAAACTCCATCCTTAACAAGGGACTGGTCATTTCGTCTGGTCCGAAGTTGCTGATGGCAGTCTGGCGTCTCCCTCTTCGGAGGTAGAAGACCCAGAGTATGGAATTTCCCGTATGGATAACAGTATTTCCGCTCAGAGTAGAAATACGCTCAAGCCTGAGATGCTTGATTGTTGTTGGGCAATCAAGTGGAGGGACATGTTATCCTAGAAGCCCTTGGTGGTGGTACCGGAACTATGGTATGTCCAAGTCATGGTTGTTAGGCTCTGAAAGTTGCCTCCTGTTACACCCTTGGGGTCAGGTACAGGAGGGGTGGCGTTTTGGAGAGCCAGACATGTTCAGGATAATATGCTGCACCCTCGCCATAGGTTAAGGCTTCGCTGTTAAGGGCGCTGCCTAGTGAGGAACCTGCCCAGCAAAGGATACGATTTTACATGTCAAATAATATTAGGTGTGTCTCACCTACCTTTCACGACATCGCTTTCAAACAAAAAACATTTTGTGCCTTTTGATGAGAACAACTATTCTACAAGATAGCAAGTAAGACTAAATTAATAAACGTTAGTGTCTTTTTTGTGGAATCTACATACAAATCGCAATTTATCAGAAATTGTTGGATATTAAACATTTTACACAACAGTTTTTGTATAGTAAAATCACGGTTACTTCCTACTTTTCTGAAGCTCGGCTAAAGTTATGCTTCCAGGATATTCCTCCACCTCATGCAAGCAAAGCTTAACCGAGTCTAGAAAATTATACCGGTGGGACAACGTACCAAATTCGTGCGCACACCCTATAATAATATTTCGCATAAGAACTATTTCTTACTAGAAATAACCAAAACGCCTATTTTCACTCTATTTTATTAATATTAATAACGAAATATTATAATAAAATAGCAAACTAGCCTGGCTTCGCCCAGGTACAATTGAGTTTTACAGTGATACACTAATAAATAAATTGGGAAAAGACAATTAATTTATGTGAAAACACAATTATAATATTATACTATGTTGTCCTAGGTTTTTAACTGATTACGGCAACCCAAAAGGAAGGAAATATTTTTTACCCGATAGCCAAGAAGTAGGGTATTGTTTTTGGAGTGCATCTGTGCAACTATCACGTAGTTACCACATTTCCGCTTTCCAGCGTCGATGTATGAAAATCAAAACGCGAGTTTCATCAAGTTGTACCTTTAGAAATAAGTGTACCTAGGTAATACTTTTTGCGCTTGGCTGAGGGATCTTAATCGATAACGAATTTAAGCAACGTTCCTAGCGGCACACATATGGATAGGTGACCGTTTAGTGGCATAATATCTGAGCGCTTCCGGGCTTCGGAGGGCACTTTAAATATTCGTCCCCTGTTGTTATCGATCGATAGCAGTCGCTAAGCCACTTCAGAGGTTCTTGGGCGGCCTGATAAACTCTGACACCAGAGGAAATAATATTTCGGTCACGTTCCCAGCCGTTGCAGAATTAAGTTTTGTTGTTATTCCACAGGAACCGTACAATTTTCCGGGATAAAAAGTATCCTATGTCCTTTTCCAGGACCTAAAGAACATACATACCAAATTCCATCAAAATCCGTTCAGCCATTATGGAGCTGAGTGGTAACAAACACACACACAGACTTTCGCATTTATAATCTTAGTAGGATACATAAAATATAAGTAGAAATTCAATTTAATGAAAAGTAAGATATTTTTATGTAAACATAATAGGGCTACTAAATGATTGTGATACATGACCTATTTAGGAAACAAACAAGCCCATCATACATGGGCTGATTTCTCATAGTGTCCATTCGATGTGAAGAAATCGCGAAAAGATTATAGCAATTCTGCCCGAGCAAAGATGGACAACGTGTTTTTTGCTTAAAAGCTATATTGTGAATGGTAGGTGAAACAAACCTATAATCATTATCATGTAAAATCCTATCCTTTCACTCGGCCGGGAACGTTGTAACTTTCATCGTTGTCATACATGGATGGTTATTGCTTATATGGCCTTGTTTTTAAATATCCGCAATTTTACCGAGTGTCTTCATTTCTGTTGTGTTCGGCATTTGTTTTGCATTTACTATTGAGGCCTTGTTTAACAGCACAAGGAATTGTAGACCATACCACTTTTTTTTACAAATTCCAACATTTCATTCCAAGTCTGGGGCTCGTTTGTTAATATTTTATTATTCGGACAGCATATNTTTTTTTTACAAATTCCAACATTTCATTCCAAGTCTGGGGCTCGTTTGTTAATATTTTATTATTCGGACAGCATATAGTCTATTCGCGGTTTCTTCACACTTCTTGAGTCAAACCTTTGAAAAATCACCCTATTTATGACGTTTTTGGTTGTTTCATAATTATGCTATGTATCACAAGCGTGTTATGTTTATGTTAACATAAAATAAGGTAAAGTACTTTATTTTTGGTTATATCGAAATTTTATTTACAATTTAACTATACAATATAATAATTAAATTATGATTAATANACGCTACCGGAGCAGGTGCCTGCTCACCGCCTGGCTCTTCATCAAGAAGGGGAATCTGTCCGAGCCTCCTCCAAGTATCTGGAGTTAACCACTGCTAGCACGAGTCCAACCTCTAGTGATTGGTACATCAGAGAGAACCTATGATGGAGCAAACCCGATCAGCCCATGCTCCCACTTATTTTCCATGGCACTTGATGGTTTTCAATGTCCGACCACCACGCCGAATCACCCCCGGAAGGGAGGTGTGGAAGGGCTCTGAAGGGTTGTCTTCATAATTATACAATATAATAATTAAATTATGATTAATATGAATAAAACAGTAAGATTATAGGTGTGCTGGTAATGACTAGTAACAAATAGTTCTCGTGCATAATATTACTATACTAAGTGCGCACGAATGCGGTACAGTGTTCCTTTGGTATAATTTTCTAGACTATGTTCAGATTTGTTTGCATGAAGCGGAGGAATATCTTGGAAGTAGAACTTAAGCAGGACATCACAAAAGTTGGAGGTATCCGTGAATGGACTATTCTCTGTTTGCATAAGCGACTTTAAACACAAAATCATCAAGAAGCCTAAAATTGACATGTGTCAACTGACAGCACATCATCTGTTCAATCATATTTCTTCTTGTAATTCTAATGTATGCCATCTATGAGATTTAGCAACAACCACGAATTCTCTCTTAGTTGAGGATCTTTTGAAGCCCAGAGTTTGGAAGATAAACTGAAACTGGCGTAGCGTTCTTTGCATTTTGTTTCCGTATTCTGTTTCCGTTACTGCATAATCAAAAAAACCAACTATCCCGATTTCTTCAGTTACCGTTATGTAATCTGTCCTTGTTATTTATTTAATTGCAGTATTTCGTTCTTCACGAAATTCAATAGTAATGGACTCGGAGAATCTTCCTACCGAACTCCATTCCTAACATGTAATATATCCGACTTACCCCAAGTTACACTGAACTTCGTAAAATTTTCTAAAAATACGTGTTAAATAATATCAGTCAACCTGTTAGGACTTTAAAGGTTGACCAATTGCGAAAAGCTGTATTCACGAAATGCTGAAGGTCAAAGCGAGAAGCTTACGCATTAATAAATTAATCTGAAACTTACTTTAGTTCATGACCTTTTGAGTGGTCCAACTGGAGTCCTCGTATATAATGCAGATACTTGTGGGATTATCTCCAACAGTAACGTGGGCTGTAGAATGACCTTGTGAACTGTTGCGCGAGGACACCCTGGCAATCTACCAGGTGGGCCACTCGGGTTAAAAGTCGCGGTACTTTGGACTAACATGCGCCTAGTTGAGGCACGAAGAAATCTAGAATGCGACAGTTATACGCAACGTCTGTTTGAAACGTTCTTAACCCANTGCGCCTAGTTGAGGCACGAAGAAATCTAGAATGCGACAATTATACGCAACGTCTGTTTGAAACGTTCTTAACCCGACTTCATTTATTAACGAGGTTTCCTTAAGTTCTATAAAGAGTTAGGACTGCAAAGCACCAGTACTAAATACATAACNACTTCATTTATTAACGAGGTTTCCTTAAGTTCTATAAAGATTTAGGACTGCAAAGCACCAGTACTAAATACATAACGAATTCTTCACCTTTATTAAATTATTTCGTCTAAATACTTTCAGAAGTAGTTTTTTAGAATTGCTCGTTGTTGGTTTTCTCGCCGAAGCTTTGAAATTTTTTTACATGTAGTATTCGTTTTCAGAGTGCATTTTTGTATCATGCTTTCTTTAAGCGGAAAATTCAGAACTATGGTAGTNTACATGTAGTATTCGTTTTCAGAGTGCATTTTTGTATCATGCTTTCTTTAAGCGGAAAATTCAGAACTATGGTAGCAAAGTAAAATGACTTAAAACAACCGTCCGTACTCTTACATTTCGAATTCTGGCACAAATAATTTTCATTGGGTTATTGGTTTTAGGACGTTTGTAAATTAAATTTCCACTCTGCACTGAGATTGGTTTAATCACCGTTTCGAGATAAAATTCATCGTGAAGAAGTCTTCCCTTCGTCGCAAATGTCNCTGCACTGAGATTGGTTTAATCACCGTTTCGAGATAAAATTCATCGTGAAGAAGTCTTCCCTTCGTCGCAAATGTCAAATTTCAATTTTCGTTAAGTTGATCTCAGACATACAAGCACTTATTTATCTGATGCTATCAGTACCTATGTAGAAAATGTGCAATGTATCAAGTGGTTCATTATAACCAAGAGATTCCACAGCATACTTTCAGTAGATGATCGTGCCAGATGTAACTCATATTTTCCCTTTGCAGGGTCATCGCTGTTGGTACTTCGGTGAGTTGCGAGTCTGTGTTCTCTGTTGAACCAAATAAACTATTTACGCGAGATAAAACGATATGTTATCTAAAAAATAACTAGTCCTTCTGAAAAAACTAATTCTTCCACTGCTTGTTTATTATCGATGGAAGTGGTAATAAATTATAAGTAATAGTATACTTNTCTGAAAAAACTAATTCTTCCACTGCTTGTTTATTATCGATGGAAGTGGTAATAAATTATAAGTAATAGTATACTTTGCTATACAACAAATGGCAGAGTGAAGCTCTATTTCTAAATGTCTGAATGGGTTCTGTAATTGACATAAATTACACACAGCTTGTAATAGCGCACTTTTCAGTCGACATGTGGNTCTGAAAAAACTAATTCTTCCACTGCTTGTTTATTATCGATGGAAGTGGTAATAAATTATAAGTAATAGTATACTCTGCTATACAACAAATGGCAGAGTGAAGCTCTATTTCAAAATGTCTGAATGGGTTCTGTAATTGACATAAATTACACACAGCTTGTAATAGCGCACTTTTCAGTCGACATGTGGTGAATTACAATTCATTTGCGATATCTAGGGCGTTTATGAATTCAGTTGTCTCACACTGGTCTACTAAGAGCACGAGAAAGTGCGAGGTGGGTTTACTAATATATAATTTTATTTTGATCATAAAATGTTTTCAGGTAGTCAGCATTTTGAGAATAACTGATTTTACTAGATCTCAGTGATTTTATGACTCAACGAAGCAGGACGAACTGTAAATAGTAAAATTCCAGATGGCATGAGCATTGGGCAAACTCATGGAATGGCCTTGGTTTCAGGTGTTTGGCGCATTTTATGCAAATCTTTCGCCTAGGCACTTACATCTGAGAACTTTTTTTAGTTCTGCAGTGTGTTTTAAGTTTTTCACTCGTTTTACTAAAATAAATGCTTAAGATGGTTTAAAACCTAAATAAGGCCTTCGTCATTCTGGTCATATCAGCATAACCTCTGTAGTCACTGAGGTACTACTCTATAATGCATACTTGTTTAGGGTGGCCCCCTTCTGAAGAATAGTTTGTTTGGATAGCTGCTTACGGTATTTGGCAGCGGGTTTCAAATCCTTGCAAAGGCTTGGTGGTGGATGTCGATTTTATCTTAATTTTACGTGCAGTTTAACGCGTAAGATGTTTCCCTCCCTCTGTATTTGCCATTCACGGTACAGGTGAAGCATTTAAAAGAAAATATTCAAAATATTTCAAGAACGTTTGTAGAACGCTTTAATATAGATAATGAGATTTTCATGAGTTCTGTTTGACGCCATCTACAAAGTAAGTGAATCTTGGAACATAGTCTCCATACGTTCGGGAAGATTCGTGTCCTCTTTTAAATATACATGAATTTCACACCAAGTTTTATTTGTTATTCAAATGGGAATGTTTGTTGCTCAGAACTCTTTGATGTGACCCGAGGAAAAAATTAAACATTTCAGTAAATTCTTTTAAGGGATAGTGTATTCTGGGAGGCCACCAATTACTTTCACGATATCAGATCAGGCTTAGTTCAAGATTTTGTTTTTATTGGCAAAGCATGTTTGTATGAAGAGTTGTTTAAATTTTAAAAACACTCTATTCACAAATTATTTTCAACCACGAATGTGGTAATTTTTAATCATGAGTCAGTAAAAGAAAGCTTACAATGGAGATTTGAAAAGTTTCTTAGTTCGTCTTCATACCGATTTCTGTTTTGTTCAAATGTATTCGCACTGGAAATATTTGATACTTACGCAAGCGTATTTATTTTTATGTATAAGATATCACTCCATTCTTCTCTTAGTAGGTGAATAACCACAATTTCTTCCAATTTTCGTGATCCATTTGATTAGCTTCCTGCGAACGTTACGTCAGCCCCAGAATACAGTAAAGCCAAGAGCTGGAATACCAAAGTAGTTACTATTATGGCTTCAATCTTCGTATCGGACGGTTTTATTGCCGAAATTAAAAAAAAATGGTATTATGCAAAAAAAAATTTGTACTAGAAAAAATAGCCCATATTGGTTTGCCCTGACACAAATTGTGTTTACAAAAGTCTTTGCCTATTTGCTTCCCACACATGCTAATGGGGTGCAGTGTAAGTAAAGATGTCCTCGCACATGAACGCTTCTTCATTTCATCGCATATTTCTCAGTATTATGACAATATAAATTTTTTTTTAACAATTACAAACATTTTAAATAGTTTTAAATATTATAATTTTTTATATAATTTAAAAAGTCTAAAACAGTGGCATTTAGTAATAAGTGTTTTTTTTTTTTTTACCTATATAATTTTATACAATTCCTGAAGTTTCAAGATCAAAAAATAGTTCTTACGGCGTTCTATCACTGAGGTTATGAACACCAGTAGAATACACAGCTACGGCAACTTTTACGCACTAACAGTTTATCCCCAAAACACAGGTCATGAAATCGAGAACGTGGTGATATAAACGGTTTTTGTCGTGGACGGTGTTTGGAAACTGCTGACGCGCTCTGGCAGTCATTATTTCGCGGCTATATCTCGAATGCTACCGAAGTTTTTCCGAGCCCGGCCGAAGAAGCAACGTCCGGCCAGTAATCCGCCAGAGTCTAGAGAAATGCTTTTAATAGGTGGAAGGACGATGGCCATAAATAGTTGTTAATGCATGGAAGACCTGTACCAGTGTTATCAGTGTCAAAACGCNTAGGTGGAAGGACGATGGCCATAAATAGTTGTTAATGCATGGAAGACCTGTACCAGTGTTATCAGTGTCAAAACGCGTGTAAGTCAAGCAGCTAGAAAACTCTTCGTCTGTTAGGAAATGTAAATCTTGGTGATATGATGAATATCAGTGGTTGCGTGACAGCTGTTATCTGGATCGTTTATNTAGGTGGAAGGACGATGGCCATAAATAGTTGTTAATGCATGGAAGACCTGTACCAGTGTTATCAGTGTCAAAACGTGTGTAAGTCAAGCAGCTAGAAAACTCTTCTTCTGTTAGGAAATGTAAATCTTGGTGATATGATGAATATCAGTGGTTGCGTGACAGCTGTTATCTGGATCGTTTATNTCTGTTAGGAAATGTAAATCTTGGTGATATGATGAATATCAGTGGTTGCGTGACAGCTGTTATCTGGATCGTTTATTTTGTTTTCCATGTTTGCTGTTCATTATTAAACCAAGTACGTGGACCAGTTATGGGTTTCAAGTCCTAGATAATGTGACGCGAGCTCTACGAAAACATGAAAGCTCGTTAGAACACACAGCACTAAAGGACAGACGCATTTCCGTGACGTACAGGCATTAGGTGAGTGCTTAATCTGATTTTATCACAGTAGGCCTAAAGGATTTTAGTATGAATAGTAATATGAGCAGCATATTTTCTTCGGCATGTGTTGTGTTATTAAAATCTTTAACTGACTAAGTCCTTGATTAACAGACACTTGCTATAATGGACATTATTAATGGTTTCCTTTAATTCGTATAAAAGACGCGAAACTAATTGTTTGATCGAATGCATCCTCTACGCTACCTTTGGCAGGCATGGAATCACATTCCTGGGCAACATGTACGAAGCACTGCGTTGTATGAACAAATACCGTATTTGCTGTAAATACGCCGCATGGCTACGGCATTCTTCGGAATTATTCCGTAGATCTGGCAAGCACTTGGCTTCCCCCTCTACACAAGCCTCTTTTCCCCAACCTTGTGACCTGCTTTTCCGCACAAGCGTCCAAGTTCTGCAGTTGATCGCCTACGTCATAGCGTATGAACGGTCACTAGAAACCGTTATTTTATGCGCTCAGGAAAAAAATTAAATTCCGAGCAGTTTTGAAACCGGCCATTGCCCTTTTGTTGTCTTGCGTACTGGAAGTTATCAGGAATTACTTAAAGGTGACATTTACTGCACGTAATAACTGCCCATGTGAGTTGGGACATGAAAATTTCAGTGGTGTGAAAAATCGTAAATATATATGAAATTATTTGCAGAAATATTAGAAAACGTTTCAGATACGAAATCATTTGTAGATACCTTCGTTATTCATAATTTGTTTGCCGACATTTGCGTCTCACACATTTTTCTAAGATGCACTGTTTTTGAGATATTACGTGAAATACAATTTCATTATGAGTGAATATAATTTGACAGTTTACTGAGTCGTGAATTATGAAACCCTTTTGTATACAAAACTATCTGTACACCAACCTGTTATTCTGAATGAGCAGATGTTTTTAATTAATGGTATTGACAGTGTGAGTTCGACTAAACTAGGTATAATATAGTTACATATTGTGTTTTATGTGGTTTTTTGTGTATTGATATGTTTGTATATGAGTTNGGAAACCCTTTTGTATACAAAACTATCTGTACACCAACCTGTTATTCTGAATGAGCAGATGTTTTTAATTAATGGTATTGACAGTGTGAGTTTGACTAAACTAGGTATAATATAGTTACATATTGTGTTTTATGTGGTTTTTTGTGTATTGATATGTTTGTATATGAGTTCATGTTATGACATAATTTTCGAAAGAAAACTATCAGTTTTATTATCACAATTTTAGAATGATAGACTCCAAGCAGCAACATTTTTTTTAACCCAGTGAACTCCAAATTCTATTCCTATCTTATGCTCGTGGCACTTCACTTTCTTTCGGATTGACGAGCCTGCACTGATATATTAATCAGGACTTTTATTTAAGCCATAAAAAAGCAACTTAAAATTTTTTAAATAAAATATATTAAAATAAAATATTAAAGGTTATTTCAAAAAGTTAATATAAAAAATTTAACTGTTCTTTGACCATTAAGAGCAAAACCAAGGAAAGTGGCGTAGGAGACGCTAGTTTTGAGATATTTACAAAATAACATTCTTAAAAAAGAGAGCAGCTCATGATTTTAGTCAGGGTAGCTTCTGCAACCAATTTCAAAGCTGTAGGTCAAAATGCGTCGAAATAATACAGCGGTAAATTTGATACACCCTGAAAATGTACCCTCTCCGCAATTCTGTCTTCGTCTAATTTTCTGGATGGGTGGTTTTTGAGTCTGGAGAGGGGGTAGTTAAAGGCGTACAAGAGGAAAGCTGGTACGTAATAGGTATAATTTAGAGTCTGGAGCAGCCGACGCTCTCGCCTTTCCTTTTTTTGTTACCGAGTTTGAATTATTTATTTTTATTTTTATTTTTAGCTTTAGTTCTTTATTAATGTAATAGTAAGAGCATCAAATCCTGCTGCTGTAAACACCTCATTCCTCCTACGACTGTATGAACCCAGCTAATAATACTGCGTGTAAATTCCCGCCAGTGGCATCTACAAGATTATTACCAATTGTTAATGTAGATATTAGGCGTGAATATAATCAATTAAGATATAAAAATTATGAATATAAATCAGCAATTATTATTTTGATAGTATTTACTCATTAATTCTTGTTACATAGAACAGGCAATGCTTATCCTTGTGTAATATTTCCTGCGGTTTCTTTAATCTGAGTATGATTATGCCTTTTTTGTCACCTTTATGATCATAACTTTTTTCGAATTGTAAGTTTTTTTTGGTTGTACTGATTTACATATTTTATTTTATGAGATTTTTTTTTTCAATTGCTGATGTAAATGATTTAATTATTTTACGAAATGTGTTACCTGGAGGAATTTTAACATACATTTAAGGCGATTTGATTTAAGGCTAAAGGTCGGATGCAAAAAAAATTAAATTATTTAAATATTAACTAAGAACTAATTTATTACAAGTAAATGAAGCATATGTCTAGATCGTTTGTATGTTATGAGACACTACTTATGGAAGTAAGTCTTTAACCGAATTTAATTGGTTTTCGACTATAAATCTAAGAAATATTATCAACTCTACCAACTTAAATCTTTCCAGTTAATACTTTTATTTTTTCATTCCAAGTATTCACTACCAAAAAGTATTTTCTCACACACATGTTAGCGAGTGCATAAAATACGGACTATAGCACAATAATTGTTTATATGATTAAGGTTATTTTTCTGTTTGGAAATTTCTCCTTTACTTGTAAATCCAAGACATATTCACAATATAACAAAATAGTCCAAAATATTTTTCGTACGTTTCTTTTAATCCACAATTTCTTTGTACCAAACTAACTGGGCGTTTAACATTAACCATTAAACTCTATCACCAGGGTTGACTCTAGTTTTCACTACATTTAGTTATTTATTATAAATACGCATCGAGCTAACCAAAATAATTATAATATCTTATAATTTTTGCAAAATGCAAGCTTTTTTAATCTTGAAGAAATGGAGGAAAGCGTTCAGGAGCTTATATTTTTTTCCTTAATTATACGTAACCTTAAATTGAAAACAAAAATCAACGTTTTGTTTATAATAATTTTGAAATAAAAGACACTCAATAATTAATAAGTAATTGAACCAGTTATAAATTTGCTATATTTACACGTATTTATATGGAAATTTATTATTAAGTTTAAGGGGCTAGTTGATGACATGAGCGACCCAAGTGAAATTTGAATAAGAGAGAAAGAAATCTGTAAATACAAATAATTATGCGTAAGTTAATATCTACGAAAAATTGCATAATTAGTTGTGGGTGGGTTTTACGTTCATTACATTATAATGACACAATATATATAACACTTGAGTGACGTCGAAGGCTGTGACGTATGAGCGGTTTATGTCAGTCGACACATCACGCTTCTCGGCGGCTTCTTGGTCCACATTGTTCGGCAGGTATCGTACAGAAAAAAAAAGGCTCCCACGGCGGGGACATTATCAAATCGTGTCTTGGTTCTCGGTTGGGTGGAGGGTATTTTAGCTGTTTCAAATAACACGTGATTTGTGCAGTAAAGTCGTGATAGCTGCAATCTGCTGCAAACGGGCCTTATTACAATCTTATGTGTGATAGTATGTTCAGGCAGTATACCGAACTACGGCCTGCACAGGTCATCATAACAACTTCCTGAAATCACTCCAGACGAATTCTGGGATGAGACCTCACTACAGCTTGGCCGATTCCTTCGCCGTTCCTGCTTCTCTGAGTAACTTGATTCGTCTGTAATGGCATCGCTGTCTTTGTGGCGTTTACCATTTAATTACTTTTATTTTAAGACGTTGTAATGAGTTCAGATATTTGGACGGCCCTTAAGGGTGTTGGACCTCAACTTATTAATAATTTTATATTTGGACCAAACATATTTCAACTCGTACGCATTGTATGTGATGACATGTTCCTCGAATAGAAAAATGTTACGCTTTATATTATTTTAATTATTTAATTATGTCAAATACCAAATTCATCGGTTTTGTTGCAGCCGTAATAACAAATACGAACAAAGCTGTACAGCTGAAACAATTTACGTAGTAAACTGATCCCATGGGCTATCGCGTGACATACATGTAATCACCAAATAATATGCCACATTTATTTTAAAGATGTTGAAAATAAATATATTTTTTCATATTTTTAACATTTTTTTAATGTATGAACTGTTATTTGATATTTTTAAGTTATAAATATTTAATCTATACAACTAAGAAAGAATTAATTTTTCATTTTGGCTGCAACAAAACAGAAGAATTTTGTATACTTCATCAAATTATTGAAAAAATATAAGAGTGCAAAATTTTTTTATTCTAGGAAAATGACACATGCAATACGCACGAGTTACTAAAATTATAAGATAATTATTTTTTACGGTCTAACTTCCTTAACAATGAACTCTTGAGAGCCGATTAAAGACGTTGTGGATCATTCCCATCCTATATAACTATTATAAAAGAATTGCAATAATGATTCTGGGTGCATTACCAAAAAACCCGAACCTAGATTACTGGTAATGTTAAGCAAATATTTGGTGNTTGCAATAATGATTCTGGGTGCATTACCAAAAAACCCGAACCTAGATTACTGGTAATGTTAAGCAAATATTTGGTTTACACTGCTACTTCGAGGTGACAAGCACTGCAAAACATAGTAAAATTACACCACTGAGATTCGCTTCTAATCAAATCTTTCCACGAAACATACGACAAAAACACACTGTGCTACAGTTAAAACTGCGTAAACTAAACCGCATATAATGAAAAAACTTAGTATTAAACATTTCGATGAGTGTGTTGGTGTTTTAACTAAAAACTTTACACACGTTTGGAAACTTATGCCAATAGAAAATTAGTGTCAATCAACAAGATCAAAATTTAAAGTATTTCTCATACTCCGAACAATAATTTTATTTTGATGTTATTTNTTGCAATAATGATTCTGGGTGCATTACCAAAAAACCCGAACCTAGATTACTGGTAATGTTAAGCAAATATTTGGTGTACACTGCTACTTCGAGGTGACAAGCACTGCAAAACATAGTAAAATTACACCACTGAGATTCGCTTCTAATGAAATCTTTCCACGAAACATACGACAAAAACACACTGTGCTACAGTTAAAACTGCGTAAACTAAACCGCATATAATGAAAAAACTTAGTATTAAACATTTCGATGAGTGTGTTGGTGTTTTAACTAAAAACTTTACACACGTTTGGAAACTTATGCCAATAGAACATTAGTGTCAATCAACAAGATCAAAATTTAAAGTATTTCTCATACTCCGAACAATAATTTTATTTTGATGTTATTTATAAACACCCATTTCATGTCATTTGGATGATTGCAGGAATTGTGGAGGTTTGAATTTAAACCCTNGGGGGGGGGGGGTGCTTTCCGCACTTGCATATTAGCTTTACTATGAAATGTTCAATGTAAAGTGAGCACTTTTGGAGACTCATATCAAGAATAATAACCACAAAATATATTTTATAATGTACTCAAGAGTTAACTTTTGAGTGCGGTAAAATATACAAACTGTGTTTATTACTTACACTTCAATGTTTATATAAACAAGTGACGAAAATATACAAATCGGCTTAAAGAAAAAAGGAACCAGGACTTCAGAAGTGCTCACTTTACCATGAGTAGCTTATAGTTAAGGGAAGAGTCAATTGTATAGTGAAGTTCCCGATTTTGTACAATGACATTTCTATGTTTGCAACAAGATGTATGGCAAATTTCCCATAACACGCATATTTTTAAAAACTTCCATTACCATCCAGGCAGTTTACTGAAATATTTTATCAGTGCAGATATTGTAACGCAAAAGTCTACTGTAGGTAGGCATTCTAAAGATCTATGTGAGAATGGTCGCATAGGAACCTATTATCATAGTTACAAACATAATCATGGATAACTCGTGTAATGGCGTGATTATGACAGCATGAATGCCAAACGAATGTAACGATATATACTGAAATAGACATTTCACAGCACAAATTGCTGCTCAATTATTAATCTTCTCGGAATATGCTTAATGGCTACGCATTGTGTTTAGGTCTTATGAATTATTTACGATTTTCATGATGCGCAAACGAAATCATGAATAATTTGCTGTAACCACAAAGACCAGAAACGAGAAATTACCCCTTTTTAATTGAGAAGAGAATATCTAAATCAATGCGTCACACAGCGATCCTGAATAAAATTGACCACTGAATCGTAAATGTTTTATAAGCCCTTGGTTGTACCGATGGTTATAAAAAATAGCTACAAATGCATTCCTAAGTATAACAATAATTCAAAGTGCCTTTGGATCGGTTTGACATGTGACACGTCGTTTTTTTAATATTAAACTTGATACCATATATGCTAAGCCTACCATTAGCCCTTAGGTTTACAAATAAACTCAGCTGTAAGTCAGTTGTGCTATGGTAAGTAAGGCTAACAGCATTAAAATTAACAAGTTAACACTGGAATTCAAGGTCTATAATTGAGTTCATACTGTAAAACGTTTTAATTTCCCAAGCACTTATTTATGTGTTATATATTCTATATTCAGTTTATGCTGAAGATATTTCATAACATACCTATTTCTTTCCCTGCTCTTCAAAGCTCTTCTGTCCTCATGAACATCACTTGGGGAGCATTTCATTTGCGAAATGAAAATTTTATGCGCATAATAAAGAAGCTTTATTTCGAAACAGGTGTACGTCACTCAGAACTCTCGTTTATTTGTTTTCGTATCTTGGAATTCATTTTCAAGTATAAAAAAAGAAAACTTTTTGATATTATAGAGTACTTTTTTTAACGTTATGTATTCTATTTTTTGAAATGTTTCATGGAATGCAAATATGTCTTATTTTAATTTATTTAGCCTTAATTCTCATTTTAAATTACGCTTATTTCAAATCAGCTGGATCACCAAGAACCAATATACCATCGTTTTGTTCGTCCTTTCTGATGTTAATCTCGAACCAACACAAATATGTGCCTCCGAGCACACATTAAAACATATCGTGGAACACTTTTTAAAGCCCTCCTAATTTTCTTCTTTGATTCTTTGAGGTATGTGTAAACTAGTCGTTGCTATGGATGTGATGAATATCATACATTTTCTGAACAAGTGACATTGTGAGATTTTTATGAACATATATGTTGTTTGNCTATGGATGTGATGAATATCATACATTTTCTGAACAAGTGACATTGTGAGATTTTTATGAACATATATGTTGTTTGAGTTACCGGGAAAATCCCAAATTCATGACAAGACAATGGTTTAATTATTGATATACAACAATAGGCTTAAACATCAAACAGATTCTTTTTATTTAGTATAAATACCACTTNCTATGGATGTGATGAATATCATACATTTTCTGAACAAGTGACATTGTGAGATTTTTATGAACATATATGTTGTTTCAGTTACCGGGAAAATCCCAAATTCATGACAAGATAATGGTTTAATTATTGATATACAACAATAGGCTTAAACATCAAACAGATTCTTTTTATTTAGTATAAATACCACTTGCTTTATTATATTAGTTGACAAAATTCGCTACAGTAAAATATTTAAACACCGTTTTTATAGCAATAATAAATTTCTAAGTTAAGCCAGTTTCGTTCATTAAAAAATATGCAATAAAATGTAGGATACTGTAAATGAACAGTATTTCATCAAACTAGTCTGTCTTCCCTACTGACCAACGGATTTAACGCAGTCTCCACTCTGCAGTGCTCTCCCCGAGAACTTGCCAAAGTCACATTGTATTTGCTGATTGCTGCGACATCTCCGGCCATCAACTGCAGCAGCGCGCTCGCAATCTACCCTTGATGTGTCTTCTTCGGCTCCTCTTAAGGCTCGGCTCCACCCCTGTCGCAGAAATTCGTCGTTTTTGTGTCATAATTTCGAATTCAGAGTAATTACTGGCAATGTACGATTATAGAAAAGTTACATTTTACGACATGTTTAATATTTCTGTGTTTGATTTTTATTGTTTTTTCTGCTAGTTGCAAAAAGTCAGGGACATTTTTGCAAGCAGGGGAAAAAAAGGTGAACTAGATGCAAAACTATTAAACATCTTAGAAATTGTAAGTTTTCTGTATTCAAAAATTTCAAATAATACCTTTATAACACGAAAACGACGAATTTGTGCTACCTGGCCACTTTAACTACGCTGCAAAGTGTTTTACATATACGTTTCCCCACGAAGCTGTTAAACATGCGTTCACACGAGGCCTGTTGAGTGCTTTCGNGGCCACTTTAACTACGCTGCAAAGTGTTTTACATATACGTTTCCCCACGAAGCTGTTAAACATGCGTTCACACGAGGCCTGTTGAGTGCTTTCGAGAAGTCACGAATATTACAAACCCCATTTCCTTGCTCTCCAACATGTGGCTAAAAACTGCGGGACAGATACATACAAAAATACTCAAGGGCCCGCGCCTGCGAAGCGCTGTTTACATCTGCACTCATTTCTTCCGCACTATTTCTCGCACTTGAAGGATGCCGTGTGGCTGGGGGTAATTTGCACGTCCGACGCCTAGAAGCGCGGGAGCGCTATGGGCGACCCATGTGTGCGCATCGAATGTCTGGTCGCCCTTGCGCGCAAGGCACTCAACTGACGTGCAGTATTTCGCTTGTCAACTTGCATGTATAGGGCCTTCAGTGAAGATCCTTCCTATCAATGCATGGTGTAATAGCGTAGATAAAGGCGTGCGGCATGTTTCTGCACCGTGTAGCCCGTTCTTTAAGTATCATATCTGACAGATGAATCACTCTTGTGAACATTTTTTCTTTATGAAAAATACACATTAAGGAGAGATATTGAGATTGGATACTAACATTCAGAATTAAAATATTTCTTAAATGCTATTCATGAGCAAACACCTCTGAAAAATATTGAACATATTTGAAAAGCCAGCTATACGACTGATGCTCTGCGCTGTGGNTTCATGAGCAAACACCTCTGAAAAATATTGAACATATTTGAAAAGCCAGCTATACGACTGATGCTCTGCGCTGTGGCGTTCATAAGGACTACTATAAAAGATTGGCTCTAGATTATTTAGGAGATGTAAAACATTTTCTGGCCTTCTGGTCAGACACTGAGCAGTCCCTCCAGGTCAAATCCCGAATGTGCAAATCGAGCATACCCCTCCCCCGTTATGCCCACCGTCGCAACTGACCACCTGNGAGCAGTCCCTCCAGGTCAAATCCCGAATGTGCAAATCGAGCATACCCCTCCCCCGTTATGCCCACCGTCGCAACTGACCACCTGGAAGAGCGAATCACCAGTGTGGACGGATCAGCAGGTCAAGGAAGCAGCACTGTGAACGTGCAACAATATGATACTGTTAGCCCACGTCTTAGGCGAAACCAGTATCGTTTGTCAACAATAAAACACTGCACTTTTAAGACGTGCAGCTGCTTTAAATAATTCACTGCCATAATTAAAGTGAGTACTACTTTTTAAATATAACGCATTCCTAAGGGTGCAAAGTGTTTTATCCCCTCCACCTGCCTGTACCAAAAATTTATCTAGGGTGAGCTTGGCTCCCCTACTACACTGTAAAGTCACGCCATAAAAACCTAGTCAGGTACAAACAACCTGCAAAGGGAAAAAAGTTGAAATTGTATTTTAATACTTTCAGTTATCGATTGTGGTTTATGACTATAACCTCACTCATATCAATGTAGAGGGCTATAAAAGGCCTCAAACAACCAAATCAGAAAGGTCTTTATATTTAATACTTTGGAAATTCAGGAAAAATAACACATTAGTGTTTTTTAATTACTGTTATAAATATCTCAATAAATGTTTTACACCACTTTCAATTTGTTGCACATGAGGATGTTCACTGTTACAGTCGACGCATTACAAAAATACATTAGTCAAGTCTGGAGTTGTATTGTGCACAGACCATGTGAATTTCATCGCATACTTTCTCTTGGGCCTTGAGCAAACTAAAAAATCCCGGAGCTGAAATTTTTGTTTTTAGAGGTATGTATAAATAGAATTTATACGTCAAGGTGAACATACATCCTTCCCATTTCAAATGAAAATTTATATTTGAAATAAAGAGGAAAGCATTTAACTTGGCCTACCTCACCTCCCGCAGACCAACAAATTATGTATAATGCGCCCATGTAGTCAGTAAAAGGAAACGATTTTTTTTCTAGGAAAAACCGATTTTGTAAGTGCTTATCCCTGTCATTCCCAATGTAGACTATTGTCAACACTTTGCACATGGAGATTATCCTTGGCCGGTGCTGTACACCGCGAAGCTCAGTGTCCAATGATGTTCCCCGTGGCTAACTGATTCGTAAACCGCTCTACTGCTTTAAGTTATGATTGGTTCATATTACTGATCACCGAACACAAAGTCTACAGCTTATTGGTTGTGATAACGAAACAAGTTCTATGTCAGTTTAGTACAGGACGCATCAAAAAAATGTCTTATTTGCAAAGCCTGGAACCGTAAATCAATGTGGGAATGAATGGGCTAATTATAATGAACAAGCTATGTAAATTGTTTGCAGACATTTCTGAATGGATTTCCTCTAAGTTCCTTTCCAAAAGACTTGCATGCACGCCACCTGGAGCGTGCGCTCGTTGCGAGAGGTGGAAAACCACTCCTGATGTGTGTCGTCTGCCCGTGTCAGGCGGTGCGTGGCAGCTGGCGATGGCGCGCGAGTTCTGCAGCAGAACACGCGCTCGCGAAACCGCCGAGGAGGTATCGCAGGCCAGAAACAAATTTCAAATTTTTTTTAACGAGCTTCCCGTAGGGGCAAACCTTTTAGACACCCCAACTTGCTTCAGCGTCTTAACGAAAACTTGCGGTGGCGCCGCGAATCAAGAGGAAGGAAGAAAGGGAGGTTAGAAATACGCGTGAGTGGTAGGCGCCGTGGTTTCCCGAGAATTACCGCCTGCAAAACTCCTTTCATTTATCTTACGGTATAATTCTCAAACTGTAAATGTGCAACAGCCGCATTCAATTTCAACAAGTAATGACTTTTAAAATAATATCTGTGTGAACTGATAACTGAGACTGAATTTTAATTCTTTAAATTATGCTAATAATATTTTACAATGAAGGACGTTGCCCCATTTCGGTGTTTGGGATTTATTATATAGGGAACTGATGGAATTAAGTAAAATACGTTGATGTTTGAATGAATAGATGGTAGATATAAGCCATATACTAAAAACATATTGAAAGAAGATGGGGGGAAAGGGGGGTTCGAAGCAAGTTTTCTTATAACATCCTTACAGGTCCAGTCAGATAGTGATGACAGTGTAGTGATAAGTAGCATGGACACGTAAAAAAAAAAAAAATAAAGCTTTATTTTCCCAAGGATGTTCGATATAGATGTGATGAGAGAATGTTTCCGTTGAGTATAGTTGGTTCTGTACCCGGGGATAAACCCATCACGTCGTCTCCAGATAATTGTAATTATTTTTCATGTAACTCCTAATGGTACTTACAATTTGGCTGCCTTGCATAATCAGTCGTTTATCTCATTTCTCAGGCACTAATTATTCGATCTTAACCTATCTTGCATAGAGAGTGTTAGATGTGAATATTAAAATTAGGAGTAGAGTATACTTGGTCACTTACACTGGGAGAGAAGCTTTGATATATTTTGTACAACAAAAAAACAAATCTTCTCACGATTGCAATAACTTTCCATCTAATTGTTGTGACTAGGTAATATGTTAAATACAATTCGGCTGATGCAATCTAAATTAAAATAAAGTTTACTCATTAAAAATAATTTGATTTTAGATAATATTATACAGTATATCGTATAAATTAGGAGACCTAACATCTTTAACTCCTAGTTATCTCTTTTTTTTTTTTTTTACTGAAGTCAAATTTATGTAACAGCGTCTCAAGAATACCTGCGTTTGTGCTATTGGTAATTGAAATCGCTCTCCTAACTCTACTAAAATGTTTTGTTTCCGTCAAATAAGGAATGTTGGCAAAGTCACAGTCCATAACAATTTTAAATTTTTAAAGTACATTATTGAGAATTCTTATTCTATTACCAGATTTCCTGCCAAAATGTAGGCAATACTAAAAAAAANTTTTTAAAGTACATTATTGAGAATTCTTATTCTATTACCAGATTTCCTGCCAAAATGTAGGCAATACTAAAAAAAAATTTCTTTCGCCAGTGTAACAGTTCAGAAGACAATGGTTTTCTATCGACGAAAGCAAGTCGATTACATTNAAAAAAAATTTCTTTCGCCAGTGTAACAGTTCAGAAGACAATGGTTTTCTATCGACGAAAGCAAGTCGATTACATTTTTTATTTCTCCAAATGTTTTTCATTCACACACAACACTGTTATTTCACCCAGTTTGCATAGCTATACATTGCCTTTTCCAGTCTATCTTACAAGTTTCTTCTATTATAAAATTAATTAAAAAACTGAATTTTTTCACACAAATATTATTTACAAAGGATTGTGCTCACGTCTTAAGTATACTGTACAAAAAATACGCCACTTGTCAACCCAACTCTTCATCACTTACCTTGCTCACGAGTCCATACCACCCGACCGGGACTTGCAAACCGACGTAAGCTCGAGAATGTAATATTCTTCAACGCAAAGTACCGTCAAAGGTTTGACTGTCAAAAAGTCGACCGACCTGCTGGCAGGACAAAGTCATCGAATTGCCCTTGATTCAAATGCAACCTAAGAGGCAGACACCCCTTTAGGAAAACCAGGCTTATGGATACCATCCGAGATTCCTCCACTTTTTAACCCTTCATACTACAGAGATATAAACCTAGCGGTGCCACAAAGGGGCATGTGTTTCCTTGGACTAGGAGAGGTTACCCGAGAGGCATCACTAACCATCACCGCAGTCATGGACTCGCTTATCTCAGGCACTAGGGCTGGCGATAATCCCGACTCGTCATCGAAAGGTGGTTCACCTCCGTTCGATCAACTCCTAGTCAACATCGTCCAATCCAAACTAGCAACACAAACTGTTAGTGTGTACAGGATGTTCTGGTTGTATGTGGAACTCGCCGCGCCGGTATGCAGCCATTAAAGCTATTGTCTTCGCGGGTCGTCTGACAACAGGACGAGTGTAGTTGGCAGTGCGATTCTATTGCGCGTGTATTGCAGATAGAGTCTGCGATGTGTGGAAGACGACGGTGAGCACTTCGACGTGACTTCAAGCGTGCCCATATACTGGGACTCGGAGAAGGTGGCTGGAAATTCCGTACAAAATGCATTTCAATTAGCTTTATATATAAACACATAAACTATGTGCCCGTATACATACATACAAACTCAAGGAGAAATGGAAATGAAATAAAACAGCACACGTTGAAAGATTATTCGACTTTATTGCAATGATTAAGCTATCATATTACTCGGACAATAGATATGACAGTAAGGTCATATTGATTTTCCTTTGTCCACAGGATATAGCACCTTCTCGGATATGGATAAATGCACCGATTTGGTTCCATAAGTGTCGTAGAGCCTTTTTATATTCTCCTGAAACAAGTCGGCTTCAGCTACTGAATAAGTATAAATAAGCTCGTATGACTAGAATTTTTATTCTGTAGTTTAATTTATTTATAACATATCTGAGTAAAATTCTTAGTAAAAGTTGTTTATTATGCTTAATGTACTGAACTATAAAATTGCTTTATTTAAGTACTGATTAATTGGTGCAGTAGGGTCACTATATATATATNGCTTAATGTACTGAACTATAAAATTGCTTTATTTAAGTACTGATTAATTGGTGCAGTAGGGTCACTATATATATATTAATATAATAATGAAAAACAACAAACTAAATATTAATCATAAATAATACTAAACCCAAAAATAAATCTAATTTTCGCTCTATTCTGTAGATTGGCACCGGAGTTGACGTCCGAGTTGATCCCACACAAGTTCTCTCGGGGACATGTTGTGTNGCTCTATTCTGTAGATTGGCACCGGAGTTGACGTCCGAGTTGATCCCACACAAGTTCTCTCGGGGACATGTTGTGTGGGAACTTGCTGGCCACAGAGAGTCCCTCGACATGACGTAGGCATGCGATAGACGCATGTGCCGTGCGTGGACGATAGCTGTCGTGTTGACTGTACGAGGGTGCTATCTCAAGAGGGGTAACAAATGAGCATGCCGGATGTCACTGACATCACTGCTGTGCCGTCAGAGTCACAGACTAAAGATGAAGTAGGTCGATCTTACTGGTTGCGCACAACCAATCTCCGTGTCCCTACATTGACTGCTTTCTGCCAATACGATTTGCAAAAGTGTCGTCTTTTCTATTTGAGGTTAGAACACTGTTTGGTAAACAAATGATTTGTAATGTTTGTATTCTTCTTCTAGCCAATTTGTAATGAAATTTGTTTAAATTTCAACTGGTAGAAGTATTTTCTTTTATAATAGTGCTTGTCACTTAAAAATTAAGATACGAACAAACACATTCCTCACTACTGACCATGCGACTTTGACAGTTGTGTTCCTTTGGTGTAGGTCAATGTTGGGTACATGCGCAGAAGAGGAATAAGCGGTCTTCCTCATATTTAATCTATGGTCAGGGTGTGATTCGTTTGAAGACGTTTGATGAACTTGGAGTCATTGTTCCCTATGGCTTCCCATTCCATGATGCCATAAGTAAAACTGGAGTGTTTATCCACAACATAGGCAGGATGTGTCATCTCCCCTCGGCGTCGACATACTCGAAAGCGACAATCATCCGTTGTTATAGAGAAATGATATTTTTCACTCAACGTGATGCTAAATAACTCATCATCACTCCATGCTTGACTGATTACGGCACCACTACAAACTCCACCGTCTCTCTTTCTCTCTCTCTGGTGTTTAAGGCAGCCTACACGTGGAACAGTGAACCCCTTTCCTGGCTGATGACGGTCGCCTAGACATTGTGCGGGATGACACACGGAGTTGTTTAGTGTAAACTAATTGTGTCCGAATGGTAGGATGGATTTATTGGCTCACGTAATGCCTGGCGTGCAGTAACTAGATTCTCTCTTGGTAGGCCGGAACATTCACAACGTGTTTGGCTGCCATCATATACTCATTGGTTAGAACACCGGGTCACTGTGAAAGTACACGATACGTCCACCCGGCCTTATGCAGACACACAGTCTGGCTTCCATCAAATTTTATCAGGTGTGGGTAATGCTGTCTAATGNCGTCCACCCGGCCTTATGCAGACACACAGTCTGGCTTCCATCAAATTTTATCAGGTGTGGGTAATGCTGTCTAATGTTTCTACGAGACTTACTCTGCGTAAGGTAACCTTAGGTCATTGTGTTTACATATTGACGCTTTACGCACAAATTATAACCGTGGTGTAACCACGTATACACTGAATTTTTGCGTAATTGGTAAACTTTGATGAATAATCTACTTTTCAGATAAACAGATTAAGTTTAGTAAATACGATTCAAAACGGAGACTGTTCTTTTTATTATTTGATTTTTAAAAGGGCAAAATTACTTNCGTCCACCCGGCCTTATGCAGACACACAGTCTGGCTTCCATCAAATTTTATCAGGTGTGGGTAATGCTGTCTAATTTTTCTACGAGACTTACTCTGCGTAAGGTAACCTTAGGTCATTGTGTTTACATATTGACGCTTTACGCACAAATTATAACCGTGGTGTAACCACGTATACACTGAATTTTTGCGTAATTTGTAAACTTTGATGAATAATCTACTTTTCAGATAAACATATTAAGTTTAGTAAATACGATTCAAAACGGAGACTGTTCTTTTTATTATTTGATTTTTAAAAGGGCAAAATTACTTNATTAAGTTTAGTAAATACGATTCAAAACGGAGACTGTTCTTTTTATTATTTGATTTTTAAAAGGGCAAAATTACTTGGATGTTTTATTTGCATTGGCCAGCAACCTTGAATCAGTTGTGGGCCGTCAATTTGATGGAAAGAGAACTGAGAATTTTAAGATCAAGGAATTGGACCAGCGTTTGCCTGGAATTAAAATAAAAACCACAGAGGAGAAACATTTCAATTTCTGGCAGTTGGAGTCGAATGAGAGTCAAATATGCTAAACGTTTGACTAAACGCACTCAGTTTCAGTTTCGATGAACTTTTTATATTATATCTCCCATTTGGGAGAAAATTGCGAAAATATTTCACGTTTGATGACAGATTTTAATAGGGATGACGCGATACCAATACGCAAAAATTTTGTATAATACAGATGTTTTAGATTTTTGTGTCTTTTTTTTTAACAAATATGTAAATTTTTTTTATCTATTTTGCTACAAACAGGGAACTCAAAATAAGTTAACTTTTATTGTTATATGTGCATAGACAACTGAAAATACTGATACGCATGTAAGCGATGTGTTTAACAGACTAGAGCCTTTTTATGCATATTAGATACACTTTGCTTTGTCGCATGTACACTGCCTCTTTAAAAAAAATATTTTAATGTATTTTTTTGGTATTGATAAATTTAATATAGCAAAATGGCCGTATAAGTATACAAACTACATAACATAATAGTTGTGTATACAAAAATCAACGTCATTAGGCTGATTTAAATATAATCATTTTATTGTCCTACAACTGTATCCTTTCATGCTACATATAAATAGTGTCATGTAATGCCTTAATTTAAATAATTTTAACTCTAACATGATTGCGCATGGGCTCGTTCCAACTCCAACTTCCTAAGGTATGGGATGGTTTGCCAACAAGTAAAACACGTACAAATAACGCTTCCCAGACTTGCCTCGAAAGCTAGTTACCGTAGTAAGCGAAGATTTATTGTCTTGAATACTAAATAAAATGATTCCGCGACGAAAATATACTACAGCATTGCGGAAAATTAAATTAATACTACTATATTAATACTATATTAATTGTCGTTTCTTAACACGCCGCTTTATGCATCAGGTGGCTTATATATTGTATATAAATTTAACTTACGGCAGAAAAAAATCACACGAACAGCCATGCTTAACCCTGGATTCGGACCTCAAATTTCTCGTTACACAAGCTATGCTAAGTTGAGTTGAGTTTAGTTGAGAGATTTGGGTGGCTCTTAACAACGAGGTATTGAGAGCCGATGAGGGTGAAATGAGGTGAGAATGGAGCAGCGCTGGAATGCAAGAGTAGGGGGAACGGGAGATCCCCGAGTAAACCCGCCGATCAGCGGCATCGTCCGGCATGATTCCTACTTGCGAAAATCAAGTGGCCCGGCTGAGGGTTGAACCCGATTCGCTTTGGCGGGAGGCGAGCAGTCAAACAGCTCAGCCACCACGGCCAGTGCTTTACTAAGAAAGTTTGGTTTGAAAGTCTGGTATTCAGGGAACTCGTTTACTTGATTCAGGCATTTTCATACACGCAAACAAACAAGGCTCTCACTTGTCAACGAGGCTAAATAACGCCGGAGTACGCGCGTAACATTGCACTGCTAAACATCCACAGTTCTGTTTAGTATGTTGTAGGCCATATGTCGTAAATCGGCATTATTGACCGGCCCCATGGTCATAACTCGTTTGTAAGTACACAGCCAGCGATACAGAGAGAGAGAGAGAGAGAGAGAGAGTGGGAGAGAGAGAGAGAGCGTGTGTGTGTGTGTGTGTGTGAATGCCACTACAACAGTGTTGGAGAGGGTGTCATTCCAAAGGGAATTTTTGTTCGATAGACTATTCATTAAACAAAACTATTATCTCGGAAAATTAGTTAGCAGCTTCTCCATTTTTCATAGATAGCCATAAGTTGTTGAGTATTAACATATTATCACATGTGAAAACGGTATGTATACTGATAACGATCCATGAACCTATTAGAAAGAGTAATTCTAAACTAGGTGAACTACCCTGTGTTTCCCGGTAGTAATTTTTGCAACCAATACATTATAGCTAATTGTGTAGTGGCAGTAGCATATATTTGTTAAATTCCGTATTCATAATTACTTTAATTGTACTGCATGTAAGCACAAGTTAAAAAAACACCAGAATGTCTGAATATTTTATGTATGGTGGAAACACATCAGCTATAAGACTTGTTTCAACCCATCGAGCACTAGCTTCCATGATAATACACTGGCCGTGATATGACGTAAAACATGTGTCTTTTATTAATCTACGAATTAATAAATTTCAGTTATTAGTGATACGTTACTGCATATAACCTCACCATCAAGTCATATTATCAGAAAGAGAAATCACATCAGTCGGTATATCTTCTTTGATACAGATAACCTAACAGTTACTGTACTGAATTAGGGTTCCTGTTGCAATAGCCTACAACTCCTAATGGGGCCCTATTATACTATATTATTATCGAATTATTGTAAGTAATGAGTATTTTCCAAGATGACAAATTTATTTACACGAATACCTAGAAGTATACACAGATTTACTACATTACGAAATCCCGCAGTGCACTAAAAAGTTCATGACAATTTTATAATCTCATTATCACGAAATATTCCAAAGAGTATAATACGATGATAAAGAAACTGGAACGGTTCAGATTGTACATACACTCGCCGAGAATGAGTAAGAGAAGAGATTTGGGCGGCTCTTAAAATCGAGGTCTTGAGAGCCGATGAGGGTGAAGCGAGGTGAGTATGGAACGGTACCGGAATGTAAGGGCGGGGGAAAACGGAGATCCCCGAGAAAAACCCGTCGACCAGCGGCATCGTTCCGCACGATTCCCACATGCGAAATTCTGGGGGCTACTCCAACGGGAATTGAACCCGGTTATCCTGGTGGGAGGTGAGTAGTCTAACCACTACACCACAACGGCCCCAGTATATAATTAATACGAATTAAAATAGAGAGAAAAAATTTGTATTGGTAAGAAATAGTTCTTACGCAGAATATTATTACACCGAATGCACACTAATGGTACGTGATCCCTTTGGTGTAATTTTCTCGACTTGGTTAATCTTTGTTTGCATGAAGCGGAGGAATGTCCTGGAAGTAGAACTATAGCAGGTATTCAGAAAAATTGGAAGTAACCGAGCATGGACTATAATATATACTATATACAAACGGAAATACGCACATTCCTATTGTTATGAGATCGCTGTTTTGCTATTGTTCCCTTGACCTGTCCCGCGCGCGGGAGCGAGTGAAATAGAAGACAGGATAGTGATGTTATAAGCGAGCGACGAGACAGGAAGGAGTATTTGAAGTACATGCGAGCTATAATCGTACAAGGGCTTTAAGTAACAAGGGAGTGTCGCCACATTCCGCTACGTGCCGCTACGATAAGCCTATGGCGACTTGCACGCTCCTGACCTTCAGTGCACTGAATTTCTGCATTTATCTGAATGTCTGATCTGGTTTAATGCCTTAGTTTTTCTCAGCATGACTCGGGGTGCGGCGAACCTTCCAGATTAGAGCAAATTATATTATTTAAGCGTGTCGGGCCTTTGGGCCGACAATTTTTCACAGTTGAGAGGTTGGGCGATGGTGTGACCTTGAGCGACAGACGGCGAGCCAGCAGAGCAACGAGTGGCGATGGAAGTGACTCGCTGACTGCGAGCATCGGTGCAGTGAAGAATGCGATAGGCAGGCGGGACTATTGAACTGGATGCGCGAGTGTAATACATTTCAAATGATGGAAACAAACTGACTGAATATGTGATATCAATGCGTATGAGTAGTGACTATAGAAATGAAGTAGATATTAAATAATTTTCGTGTGAATAAATTTAAAACAAATTTTGTTTTCTAATTTTATTATGCCCTTCATCCCTCGTGGACTCTTATACGCCCTTGTAGAGTTTTTCAAGAATATATATGTTCACACATCTGTGTTAATGCACTCACGAGAAGAAATATACTATTTGGTTGGTTTACGGCAGATAACAGCGGCAAGACAAAACAAGAATTAGATTCACACTAGTGGAGTCTACAGTTGTTTAAGTTATCTTTAAACTTTTTCAAAAAGTATATTATTTTATTTAATAGTTATATGATGTTATGTGTAACCTGTATTACTTCTTAGGATGATTTTATCTGTTTAGAAACAGGAAGAACCTCTAAACTGCTCTAATGAATGTTACGAATGTTCGTCTTTAGTAAAATTAATAATATTTACAAATAGTTATTGGTTTAATGAAGGAAATAACTCATTTTAACAGTACATATTTAAAACAAATTTCCAAATGCCAAACTAAATTTTTTATGTATACAGATATACAAGTGAAAAATTTCCAACGTGGCTAAAGCATCAGATAAATTCGTATTCGCCATGAAACGAGGGGGTGGTGGAAGGGTGGAACTGCTTTTTTAGGGACAGTATGGTGAAAACTTGTTGCTTACAACGTTCCTAAGTTTATAGCACTGAAAGCCGGCAGGGTCAGTAATTATTCACCCTCACCGCTCTTTGCTAGGGGGAATTTCCGCACACAGGCCATTTCACCCCCAGCATGTTTTTTTGCGGGGGAAGAGGGGAGGCGAGCTCCGTCACGCACACACTGCCCTGGCTCTTTCTGCCTCCCCCTCTTCACGCATATCCCGGAGAGCGGAGGCTCTTTTGTTCCGGCGCGCGGCAAATTGGTCTTTTTTTATTCCCCTCCCGCACAGCAGGTGCGGCAAAGGCAGAAATCCCAGTTGACGTGCCGCATGAAACATGTTCCGGCTTCTCACAGGCCACACCGTGTCTTGTGGCTCCATCGCCATTAGTGCATCGTGCCCGTCTCCTAAAAGCGGGGTCACTCGTCGACGATGAGCAGACAGATGAACAGCTTGCCCTGTCAACTCGAATAGGAAAAACGAATACTTATCGAAGATACCCAAAGTCCATGTTCTGCGCTCTTACAACTCCAACTCTAAAAAAATTGTTGCATATTTTAACAGAATATTTACTACCTGCATACAACGATCGGGTAGTTTTTCTCTTTAGGTATTATTAAAGTATGTGCTTGGTTACAAATATTTTCATTTTGATGGTTGTAGCTAAGTACTCTCTATTTACGTGGCATACACAAATGTTATTTAACACCATGCACAGTTTCGTGAATACTTGTAAGAATCTGTTTATAAACTAGTGTTTCATCGATGTGATTACGATTCTTGTTCTCTCGAATGAGTTTGTGATATGAAATAACTGTAGAAAAATGACGCAATCAATAATTTTGCCCGGAAAACGTAGACTCGCATTAAAATAAATAAAACATGCTGGTGATGACAATACCTTTTACTGCCAACAAAATAAAGTCAACATTCGAAGTTAACTTTGCGTTCTAATGTTGACAATAACGTAGAACGTTGGCCAACTTCGGCAATATCAAGTAAATAAGACAAGGTTATCGTATCCCATTATACCGTTGAGATGATACTCTAAGCAGTATGTTCCAAAAAAACGAACAAAAAAAAACGGAGAGGTTCCGTAAATTCACTGCACGTTTTGTGAAATTGTTTCGATAGTCTGTTTTTAAAAATCATCGTGTCCTTAATTTTACGGAGGTTTTACGGACACCTCTGGATAAATTTTTGCCACCGCTTTTCCATAAAATAAGGCAATATTTTTGAACAGTCTATTTTGGCCGACTTCGGAAAACAAATGAATAAGACAAGGTTCTCTCCTTATACCGCATAGCTGCGACTATGAGTAGAGTGTGAAAACAGTAAATCAGGCCGCTTCTCGTCACTTTGGCGTTATTCTCTTTATCAGCGCTGAAAAAGTTGGCCTAATCTCAACTTTTCGGCCAACAGACCACGCAGACAACACCGATATTAGAGTTCAGTGCGCGGTGTTAAGGGGGGAAAAATGGCTGCCATGGACGACTTATAGCAATAACGGTTATCATCAGTATCGTTGTACACAAGACTTCTGCATAGAATGTGTATATGTTGGAATATTATTTAATTTTTAAGTAAATGAAATAGTTTTGATGTATCTCATATCGGTAAACCAAAAAACCCGAATTTTATTTACAACTAAATTATTAAAATAAATACAGTAATCTATATTTGTTTTACTACACGAAATAAAACCTTACCATTTCGTACGTCGAAGATGCTTCCTACGTGACAGGTACACCGTGATCGTGAATTGTATCGTAAGGAATAGTAGTTCAGATGCAGTGCTGCATATTTCCAAATAACTAAGTGATGAATATCGGAATAAAACTGTACAATAACTTGATTTTTGCCATATTGTAATTCAACGGTTAAAATAAAAAGGGTAAAGTTATTCAACGGTTAAAATAAAAAGGGTAAACGGAAACTAAAGAGACAAACTTTAGGAAGTGATTCCTGACCGGAAAAGGAGCAAAAAAGTCCATATCAACATTTGTCCGGAAATGCATATTTGCCAAGGCAGATGGCACTGATGAACGACATCATTCTCTCATAACAACACTCATAGTGTACTTTTGTGTGTTGCAGATTGTGTGATTGGAGCCAAGGGGAAACACAATTACCCGTTATTCATTCCAGGAACAAGCCGAGATGGTTTTCATATACGGTTAAGCACACGGAAATGGTCGAGAGGTCGCACGGATTTACCTAGTGACGTACCCTCACAGACAACACCAGCCAAATCACAAAACCTTTGCAACCATTTTTTGGCATTTGTGTGAGCATGGGTCCTTTCATACAGGTGATCATGGAGGGTGGCTGCGTCATGTTCGTACACCAGATCTGTAGGAACATGTTATACATGACATTGAGACCAACCCCAGTACAAGCTCCAGGCAAGTGGCCTGCCAGCATGGCCAAGCGATGGTGTTGTGTATTCTGCATGGAAACCGCTACTATCCCTATCACCTGCAATGTGTGCAGGAATTATCGCCAGCGGATTTTCCACCACGGGACACGTTTTGTCGCTGGTTTGTGCAGCAGACCACCACCAATATGGGATTTCTGTCATCAGTCCTCTTCACCGATAAAGCGACCTTTGGCAGAGATGGCATCAATATCCAACACACTCATCATCTGTGGGCTACAGAAAATCCTCGGGGAATAGTTGAATCACCTCATCAGCAACGGTTCAGCATCTATGTTTGGGCAGGGATTATTGGCGAACACCTACTTGGACCATTCGTTCTTCCACAATGTCTTAACGTACAGACCTATCTGGACTTCCTGGGGAAGGCTCTACCTCTGCTGCTTGAGAATATGCCGTTGGCAACGCGACAGGTAATATGGCTGACGTATGATGGAGCGCCAGTCCACTTCCTCCCTACTGTTCGTCAGCAGCTCAACAACAGCTTCCTCGGAAGAGGATAGGACGAGGAGACCGTGTTGCATGGTCCGCGCCATCACCGGGTTTAAACCACCTTGATTTTTACTTGTGGGGGCATCTGAATACTGTTGTTTATGCGGAGCTAGTTGCTGATGTGCAGACCCTTGAGCAGCGTGTCCGTGCAGCTTGTGACGCTATCCGGGTACGGGCTGGAATATTGGAAAGAGTGAGGCAATCCGTGATGCAACGTGTGGATGCTTGAATTGCATCCCATGATGGCCACTTTGAATATCTGTTGTAACCTGGAGGCATTTAATGCCATGTAATGTGTACCGGTACTAATTGATTTATTGAAGCCTCGCCATCCGTTTCCGGACATATGTTTATATTGACTTTATTGTTCTTTTTCCACTCAGTAATCATCACCTGAAGTTTGTCCCTTTAGTTTCCATTCGTCCTTTTATAGGTTAAAACTACTTTCTGAGACGTACACGTTTATTGCGGGAATACAACGAAATGAAGACGATCTTTGTGTAATCAGTCGAAAACTTCACAATTATATGAATAATAATATTAAAAAAAACAGGAAGTCGCAACATCTAGAAGTGAATAAAATCTTAGAAACAGAAACGTAGTTGCAAACAGTATATGGAGATAACCAAATGAAGCTACGCATTATGGATACGAAGATAACGCAGAAAATATGATAACGTGATTTTAAAATCTGCTCAACATGCTCTATCTGCTAGGCGCTGTCTGCGAAAGTGCGAAGCTANAAAAAAAACAGGAAGTCGCAACATCTAGAAGCGAATATAATCTTAGAAACAGAAACGTAGTTGCAAACAGTATATGGAGAAAAACAAATGAAGCTACGCATTATGGATACGCAGATAACGCAGAAAATATGGTAACGTGTGAATCGCTGCGACTAAAATCTGTTCAACATGCTCTATCTGCTAGGCGCTGTCTGCGAAAGTGCGAAGCCACCTTAACTTTCGCGATGCTGTTAACTTCCATTACGTGTGCCGTAAATATTCAAAGGTGGCAGCAGAGATAAATATTGCTAGCGACAAGGTCTCAGTCATTGGCTGGCTGGTCGCTTCACTGTACATTTGCATCAGAAAGTAGTGCCAACGATGTTTTGTGATATTTAAGGTCCAATGCAGTAATGTGAACTATTAGGCGCGTCCTAGTGAACTACGACTTGCGCATGCAGCTTGGGAATATTTTTACCCGCTGTTTTGTTTCGGGGTAAAGACTCATCAGCAATCAGTGTTGCTGAAGATGAAGGACGCAGCGAGTTGGGCAAAAGTGTCGCCACAGGTCGGGAAGCTCTAAGCATTTACAAAGCAAAAATAATAGTCTTGTGAATTGTGTACCTAATGCCGAGTGTGCAGGATTCCCTACATTACAAATGCACTAAGGAATAAATAAATANGTCTTGTGAATTGTGTACCTAATGCCGAGTGTGCAGGATTCCCTACATTACAAATGCACTAAGGAATAAATAAATAAAATAATATGTTTAATGTGAAAGCGAAAAGGGTGTGGTTCTGACAGCTGATTGCTCATGGCTCGTGTGTTGGTGTCTGGCAACACAAGCAGTACCTTCAGAGTGTGCGGATAGGCTGAGTAATACGATTTCCCAAGGAATGGATGGAGTATTAAGGTTTGTCAACTTCTGCAAATTTCGGTGTAATACAACAAAACCAAAAAGTTTAAAAACTAATTACCGGAAAATTTATTTGATATCTTCTATAAAAGTTCATTGTCCTCATAAATTTCGTGTCGCGGCAGTGTAATGTCCGGTAGGCATTAAGGCCATTACCAAAATTATCTACTCAGGACCTCTGAGATAAGCAGACGACGGCGTGAAATTATTGAGTATTCAAATCACATAAGAATCCTATAAGTATCACTTACGAAAAAATCACCCGTAAAGGTCTTCGCTCCGAACTACATTAAATCGACCACCAAGGGAAACCAGGTTAGATTACCGGCAGGGTTACTCCCGGATTTTCGTACGGGGGAATCGTGCCTGCCAGACGATGCTACTGGTCGGTGGATTTTCTCAGGGATTTCCCGTTTTCTCCACCTTTGCGTTCCAGTGCTGTAACACACTGACCTCACTTCCCCCTCATTGGCTTTCATGACTTAGTTATTAAGATTCGGCCAAAAACCTTTTCATTCTACATCAAATCAACCGATAAAATCATGTTTACTGGCGCAAAATGGGCTGGCCGAATAAAAAAGTTCGCCTCCCACCAAGGCGAACCGGGTTCAATCCCCGGCCAGGTCACTCCCGGATTTTCGCATGTGGCCGGCGGGTTTTCTCGGGCATTTCCTGTTTCCCCCGCCCCTTCAATCCAGCGCTATTCCATACTCACTTTAATCACCCTTATCGGCTCTCAAGACCTCGCTGTTAAGAGCCGCCCAAATCTCTTCACTCACTCATGCAAGGAATACCTGTATGGGGTAGAAATTTGGGGCCCTTCGCTTCTTTCGTGAACATTCTTTCACGCGATGTCAGCCGTATTGTACCGCACTAGAATTGAAAATACCAAGAGGAAACACATGCAAACAGTCAACAACTTCTAAGATAGGGCTACGAGAAACAGAAGTTGACGTGTGTAAAACATAAATTATAAAAAAGAAAATTCAGCTGGCAGAGTATTGCCAGAAGTGGGTTACTTTCCACTGATAACCTATTCCCTACCTGCCCTGGTTAGCTCACAGAATAATAGAGGCTATGTGGCCCAAACGCGGACATCGGCGTGTCGTTACTTAAGAGGACACTGGCGAAAGCAAACAGTGACAAAACATTAACTTCATGCATTACCTATGAAAGTGGGAGGCTGCTTTGCATCACTGGAGCAAGCTCCTCAGCGCAGGGGTAGTACAAGCTCCGCGAGGGGCTCTTGTCCAGCCCAGTTGTATTGCATTTGAAACGAGGTGGTCAAGATTACGGTGTGGAGCACTACGGGTATTGTAGCTGGTAAAGATTGAATGAGGAAAACCTCTGCCACCGTTTATTTATGAGATAAGTGTTCAGTTTCTTTATATTTATAGCAATGCATGAGGTAGCCGTCCTCACAATAGCATCATGCTCATGTGACAAATACGTCATTTTGGTGATGTGATACGCGCCCACCGCCCGGCATATGAGCATCGAGATGCGGTAAGGAGCATTCCACTATTGTGGAGTTCTCGTCGTATCTACAATTCTGTGCGGGATTTACCACCAAACACTAAATTTAACACTTTTTTAATATCCATGCTTTAAGTTGTAAGATATATTGAATTACAGCTGCGCGATTAACTTAACTTACATCTAAAAACTGCAGACACATACCTGGCAAAACCCTAATTATTATCAAGGATACACTTTCAGTCTCTCTCATAAACGAGTACACGTTTCTGTCAGGTTTGAAAGTACAGCTATTTTCAGTGCAAAATATTTCCTGTTGACATACTGGACAGGCTGACAATCAGCTACGTGTGTNCAAAACCCTAATTATTATCAAGGATACACTTTCAGTCTCTCTCATAAACGAGTACACGTTTCTGTCAGGTTTGAAATTAGTCTTAAGTACAGCTATTTTCAGTGCAAAATATTTCCTGTTGACATACTGGACAGGCTGACAATCAGCTACGTGTATTAAACATCATCTGAGGCGCGGTAAACACCACTGTATCCGTGCAAACAGCTGTAAAACCATTTTTTTGCAATGCCCTATGGATGTTGGTTAATAGGAAATTTGTTTTATCTGTGTTGTTAATAGGGAACTGACAAAAACTTGTGCCCGCTAATTTTATGAATTGTTTACCTGGATTTTGTGACTTTGATTTTGTGTTCTGAAAGTAACAAATTTATCTATCCACTTTCTTAGGCGTTAGAATAAATTTTTTTTCTGGTTTTAACTTTAGAGAGCCAAAACATTTTTTGTAGATAATTTGTGTTTGAAGTTTCTTATTTTTACAGTTACACTATGCAGACTGAGACTACGTAAAACACCACAATACGTAAACTTTTGCTTCATTAAGTCGTATTTATAATAATTTAAAGTTTTGGAAACGGAAAGCATTTATTATGAAGGAAGCTTACAAAAAAAGCATTTCACCGAATTTAAAAAAAAAGTTATGTCATGGTAGTTCAAACCATTTAATTTGCATTAAACAATAAACTTAATATCAATACTTACAAAACAAACATAAATGTAACATTTATTTGAGTGCGCTGTTCTAGCGGTACCACGTAGCAAAGAATAAACAGAGTGAATATCAATGACAACTATCGGGTGTACATTCGTCACGAAAAATAATCCGGACACTTACATAATATTAGTAGCCTAAAGTTATTCCTTTGCATGGTGTTATTTTTGGAACTTGAAGGTGAAATATGAGTTTGTTGCAAATTATGTTAATTAGAGAACACTGAGTGTCTTGGATTACGTTTAACTGAGCAAATGCCTGTGATTACATTAAAGTGTAGTTGTCATGAAATGTTTTCTCGTAAATACGGTTTTGCAGCTTTTATTTTCAATTAAATTATGTGACGTAAAAACAAGCACTTTTTTTAACGACGGATTATTTATGAGCGTATCTAAACCATCTGATTTACCAATCGGCGTGTTATTATCATAAATACCCCGAAGTTTGCAAGAAACTCTCCCATAAATTTGTTAAATGATGCTTGTAATGCCTACAGCTGGAAAAGCTTATTTCACTCGAGAGTAAAAAAATAAATAAACGGAAATACGCTGTTTGCCGCCGTCCTCAAAGGAAACCACTAGCGCAATACGCGCTTTCCGCTTATACGCAGCCTGCCTCTTCGCCATGAAATTCGACATGAATTACTCAACAACGGTAAAGTTTATAAACAACACAACGGGGCGTATATTTTTATTTGACTTGTTTAAAAATCAGTCGTTAAAAATCGCCTATGCTTCTACGTCACGAAACGTAACGAAAAATAAGGGCGAAAATCTTGGCTATCGCATGAAATAATCTAATGACAAAACTATCAAATCTTTTTTCTATTACACAGAATTCCTTAATACCCTTCTTTACAATGAGTACATACAAACGTCGTATCATGGAAGTAACTTTAACTGACATTAAAATTTTCGTTGCTCAATTTTTTATATAATTTCGTTTGTTGGTAGAAATTTCATGTCCCGAAGTTCAAATAAACAATACAGGTAAGGTTAAAATATTTAAATACAAGAAATTACCCAAGAGTCCGCTGGCGAACTACCAAAAATGTTTTGTCAGACAAGAAAACGTAACAAGAATGTCAATACAATTATACTTTAAAATTTATAGAAAAAACTTGAATTAAAAAATTACAGAAAGACGAACCTGAAGTAGTAAACTGGTGACGGAGAATCGATACAGTCGTATAAAGTACCAATTGACTTTCTGTCTTGATCATGCTTCCGTGTGTTGGGGCGCGCTGGTGCAGTAGTCAGACTACTCGCCTCTGGCCAAGGCGAACAGTGTTCGAATACCGGCGGGGTCATCCGGATTTCCGCATGTAGGAGACGTAGCGGACGTTGCGTTTGGTCGGGGAGTTTTCTGGGGGCACTCCTTTTCTCCCGCCCTTGCATTCCGTTACTGCTCCATTTTCAGCTCATTTCGATCTCGCCGGCTCTCAGAACCTCGATATAAGCGCCATCCAAAGCATCTCAACTAATTTTAATGTTTCTGTTGTAAAAATTTATGTCAAGGTGGCCATCAAATAATGTTTTTCAGTTCTTCGTGCAAAATTACATATTGTAGCAAATTTAGACTGTAAAAATAAGTAAAACTTTACAAATAAAATTTTACTGTAATTTTAAATATTTTATGTATAATTTGTGAAAACAAATACAGTATGTATAATCCTACATTAAAGTACTTAGGAATTCAAAGGTAACCACAAGTCTCTGACAGAAATAAATGATATTGAACTAGGCCTACATATTAAAAGGCATGTATATAAACATGCTTAATCCACGTAATTAACTCTTAAATAGATTAATGTAGCTTCTTTAACGATAATGTTGACATTAAAATACTCATTTAGAAGTACGCTTAAAAACACAATTATTTAGTTTTTAAATTATGTTGTTATGGTAGTACATGGTCATTGTATAAACGCCCAATGTCTGTATTGTTCTGAATTTTGTATTGAGTAATTTTACACAAACAAGGTATGTTAAAACTCACTTTTGGGCAATAAAACATATGAAGTATTCGAAAGTATACATTTAAATATACAAATTTTCAAGATATTGTTTAAAACACTTGAACCTATTACTTTGATAACAATAAGTAACCGCTATAACTAATGAGCCTAATTTCCTCTACGTGGATGCAAATAACTTTCATAACGTTCTTACAAGTTTAAATGGCATGTAAGTTTTGACGTTCCGTCGACAGCAATATCATTAGAGATAGAACCAGAAACATTTGCAACACTAGTGAAACAATTACGAATACACACATGCTTTACCCGGGACTCGAACTCAGAAACCCTCGTGCCGTAAGTTGGTGTGCAACGGAGGTAGGATTCAGAGCATTAACTTAAGGTGTAATCAGTTTAGTGTTCGGGTTGATAGGGTTTACTAACCTGAAGTATTTACACGGCCAATATTTTGAAAATAAGGATCTTAGGCCCTTAAATTATGTAAGGTTACATGGCCTACCTTAACGCTACATGCGTGAAAAAATTGGTGGAAATATATTGATTGGTACCCTATATATGACATTAAAGATTTATTTCCTCATTTGGCGTTATTGTACAAAGATACAATTTATTTACCTAGCACTGTTGTATAAAAAGGTGGGCAAAATATGCTCTCAATTGTCATATTTTATGCTTCTGATGAATCTAACCAACATACAAAGTTTAGCTGAATTTTATAAAAATGTTTAAATATATATATAACCCAACACTAATAAAATGATTAATAATTCCTCCATTTAAATTAATGCCTGATCCACTTAAACATGTAATTTTACATGGCCTACAACAGCAAAATTTGGTAGGAATCGTTTGACTGTCCGCAATATATAGCATAAAAGTGTCATTTTATTATGTGCTGTTATCTTCACAAACGACGGGTAAAAATGTTAGATCTTATAACATTCGACGTTTTTCATAGATACTGACACCATATAAAATTTGGTTGAAATAGTTTGGGACATATGGCATACTAACCTAAAATATGTATCTACGTGGTTGTTATGTGACTGCCTCCTTGAGTCACAAGCCTTATAAACTAATATGAGCAACAAATGAACAGCTTGTTGCGTGAATTTGGTGGAAATCAGTTAATTGTTTCACGTGATGACATAAAAGATTATCATCCATGTGGTACTATCTTCCAAAATGGCAGACCAAAGAGTTCATCTGTTTGTTTATAAACACTACTAGCACACAAATTAAATTTTAAATCTGTAATATGCTTTTGTATAATTAACGTTCTGTGCTAGTATATTAATATGGCCACTATTTTGAAAATAAGCATCTGTCCCTCTTAAAACATATCAATTTATATGGTGTATCATAGTACCACTTGTCTACCAAATAATTTAGTACCACTTGTCTATCAAATAATTTAGGAATACGTTGATTTTTTATCACTATATGAAAAAAAACTTGTTTTATTTGTGTAGCGCTATCTTACAAAATGGCGGACAAAAGAAGCTCTTGCTAGATTCATTTCATGGTTGTAATAATGTTCTGCTAAAATTCAAAGTTAAGTTGAAACAGTTTGCACGGTTTCGTAAATATGGCATAATTAACCTAAAAACTTGATATGACCACCATTTTGCAAATAAGTATCTCTCCATCATAAAACATTCCATTTTTTTTACATACGCTACCTACTTGTTTGGCAAATTTGGTAGGAATAGGTTGATTGTTTTCCGAGATATTACATGAAACTTTATTATTTCATGCAGCGGTATTTTGCAAAATGGCAAACAAAACAGGTTATAGAAGCACCTTTGATGCTTGTTACATATACCTTCAGCATACGAAGTTTGGTCCAATTTGGTAGGAATAGGTTGATTGTTTTCCGAGATATTACATGAAACTTTATTATTTCATGCAGCGGTATTTTGCAAAATGGCAAACAAAACAGGTTATAGAAGCACCTTTGATGCTTGTTACATATACCTTCAGCATACGAAGTTTGGTCAAATTTGGTAGGAATAGGTTGATTGTTTTCCGAGATATTACATGAAACTTTATTATTTCATGCAGCGGTATTTTGCAAAATGGCAAACAAAACAGGTTATAGAAGCACCTTTGATGCTTGTTACATATACCTTCAGCATACGAAGTTTGGTCCAATTTGGTCAAACGGTGTGGTGGATATAGTAAATGAAAACAACATATTCTAATAAACACCATTTTAAATGGAAATACGTGCATAATACACAAATCGCAAGTTTTAATGGCCTAGCATATCATTACTTACATATCAAACTTTGCGGGAAGGGAATATGTTAAGTAGTTTCCGAGATATAAATTGAATTCTTTATTCTCCATGTAGTGCTATTTTTTAAAATGGTGGACCGATAACAATATTACTCTCTAAATTCAAAAACAGTATGTTGCACTATCAAAATTCCGAATTTGGTTTATATCTCTTAAATGGTTCAGGATATGACATAAAGCCACACATTTAAAAAAAGGCCACCATTTTGAAAATAAGTACCCAGCGTAGTCGAAAACAACAAATATCGGACACTATATGTGTACCGAGTTTGGTGAAATTCGACATAGGGGCTCAAAGATTTTTAGATTTAGGGAGGGGGGCTACATCCTGACAGACATTCGCATGATTTCCTATGCATATATTTCCAAGGAAAGTAGGCTAAAGAGTAATGTATGAGTTTAATTACACTATTCTAGATATGTCATTACTTACGCGAACTTCGAGTAATACATGCGTAAATTGAGTGCTACAAATTTTTGGCAATTCTTTACACTTTTTCTGAGTAACCTGCGACTAAAAATCTAGTCTGAAATGTCATATGGCGGTAAGTAGTATAACTACTTGGGATTTCTTTCGTATATTAACACATACACTAAACTCCTCTGAAGGATTATACTAGCTATTCGCATATACTTGAAAATTAGTTATATCTGTTGCAGACCAGCTATGAACTAAACTGTATTCAGACTTCGAAAAAAAATATTTAGTTAACTGCCAAGTTATACATGTTAGTAGAATAAAGGAAAATTAAGAATAAATTTGTGTGTACATAGAAAGCATTTTAACGTGTAATAGTTGTAAAAAAACTGAGAGGAATGGTAAAATTACAAGTATAGCTACGATGGGGGGGAAAAAAACTGACGTTGTTGTATTTGTATTTGCAATGGCTTTGTAATCATACTTTTTTACTATTGAAAAAATGTATAAATACTGTGGTGGAATTGCAAATACGATCTCTATGCACATTTTATAGTAGTGGAGAAAATTGTACGAATCGTTATAGTTTACTTTCTGCTGCTCAGTAATTATAATTCGACAGAACTCCGTGTATAATAATAATATTTCAGTTTATGACAGTATTGTTACTCAGACACAAAAATTTGAAATTTTTCATTTGCAGGTTTAAAAATACACCGACGCGACGTTGGGTAATACTTCTGCCACATATATTTGTGTTGAAATATACAATTATTTTTACAGTATCAGTAAAGAGTGATCCCCACACCACATAAAAATAGTAAACAGAACAGTAGGAGAAGCAGTCGGTATGGAAAATCACGCGATAAAGAACACTCATCACGCGATAAAAGACATTCCGACTGCACTCGGCGGAAATTGAACTCACAAGCTCAGTAATGGGAGTAGTAAAATACGCGACGGAGCAGTAACGCAATGCATGAAAGCAAAGAAAAAACACTCGCTCACGATACAACAGTACAGAAATAGAAAAGTCAATGTACGTTGGAGTTTGCTCGAGAAAACGCTGTTGTCGAATTGACCANTACGTGCATAATACACAAATCGCAAGTTTTAATGGCCTAGCATATCATTACTTACATATCAAACTTTGCGGGAAGGGAATATGTTAAGTAGTTTCCGAGATATAAATTGAATTCTTTATTCTCCATGTAGTGCTATTTTTTAAAATGGTGGACCGATAACAATATTACTCTCTAAATTCAAAAACCTTATGTTGCACTATCAAAATTCCGAATTTGGTTTATATCTCTTTAATGGTTCAGGATATGACATAAAGCCACACATTTAAAAAAAGGCCACCATTTTGAAAATAAGTACCCAGCGTAGTCGAAAACAACAAATATCGGACACTATATGTGTACCGAGTTTGGTGAAATTCGACATAGGGGCTCAAAGATTTTTAGATTTAGGGAGGGGGGCTACATCCTGACAGACATTCGCATGATTTCCTATGCATATATTTCCAAGGAAAGTAGGCTAAAGAGTAATGTATGAGTTTAATTACACTATTCTAGATATGTCATTACTTACGCGAACTTCGAGTAATACATGCGTAAATTGAGTGCTACAAATTTTTGGCAATTCTTTACACTTTTTCTGAGTAACCTGCGACTAAAAATCTAGTCTGAAATGTCATATGGCGGTAAGTAGTATAACTACTTGGGATTTCTTTCGTATATTAACACATACACTAAACTCCTCTGAAGGATTATACTAGCTATTCGCATATACTTGAAAATTAGTTATATCTGTTGCAGACCAGCTATGAACTAAACTGTATTCAGACTTCGAAAAAAAATATTTAGTTAACTGCCAAGTTATACATGTTAGTAGAATAAAGGAAAATTAAGAATAAATTTGTGTGTACATAGAAAGCATTTTAACGTGTAATAGTTGTAAAAAAACTGAGAGGAATGGTAAAATTACAAGNAAATAGTTGTAAAAAAAACTAAGAGGAATGGTAAAATTACAAGTATAGCTACGATGTGGGGAAAAAAAACTGACGTTGTTGTATTTGTATTTGCAATGNTAATAGTTGTAAAAAAACTGAGAGGAATGGTAAAATTACAAGTATAGCTACGATGGGGGGGAAAAAAACTGACGTTGTTGTATTTGTATTTGCAATGGCTTTGTAATCATACTTTTTTACTATTGAAAAAATGTATAAATACTGTGGTGGAATTGCAAATACGATCTCTATGCACATTTTATAGTAGTGGAGAAAATTGTACGAATCGTTATAGTTTACTTTCTGCTGCTCAGTAATTATAATTCGACAGAACTCCGTGTATAATAATAATATTTCAGTTTATGACAGTATTGTTACTCAGACACAAAAATTTGAAATTTTTCATTTGCAGGTTTAAAAATACACCGACGCGACGTTGGGTAATACTTCTGCCACATATATTTGTGTTGAAATATACAATTATTTTTACAGTATCAGTAAAGAGTGATCCCCACACCACATAAAAATAGTAAACAGAACAGTAGGAGAAGCAGTCGGTATGGAAAATCACGCGATAAAGAACACTCATCACGCGATAAAAGACATTCCGACTGCACTCGGCGGAAATTGAACTCACAAGCTCAGTAATGGGAGTAGTAAAATACGCGACGGAGCAGTAACGCAATGCATGAAAGCAAAGAAAAAATACTCGCTCACGATACAACAGTACAGAAATAGAAAAGTCAATGTACGTTGGAGTTTGCTCGAGAAAACGCTGTTGTCGAATTGACCAGGCCAGAAGTGATCTACTTTCAGAACCTGGTTTTAGCCCTGTCATGACTTGTCACTTACAAGAGACTCGAGGTCCGTTCAATGCCCAGAGCGCAAGATGGGTGTTTGTCCTCCGTAGAGAAGGAACGATGTGATTAGGAAGGCGTTAAAAGCACAGTCAGGATTAAAGAGCTCAAGTGATGAAGAACCCCCATTAATGTAAAAGGTCACAACGCACGTCGGGTAACAAATGAGAACACTACAAAAACCATTACGCGAAAAAATAAGGGAAACAAATCAAACGAATGGTAAAGAGAACAATGTCACGCAAAACTTTTAAGCTAAAAGTGAGTGCAGACAGGGGCGATATAATTCGGCTTAAGGAAAGAAGACTGCGAGGAAGTAGTAAAAACTTCTTCCCAGCGCTAGAAAAATCAACGCTGGTGGTAAAGAAAATAATGTTATTCACAAACAGACAGGAATTATCAACCACAGGCTTCTCTACTTCGATCAAAAAGCTCATCTCTCCACATAGGCACTCTTTTATTCCTAGAACATGTGTTGAAGTCTCATCCCGTTTAGAAGCAGAAAGCTTAATAATTTCAGATGATTGCTGTAAAACTCAATTATATTGAAGAAACTTGATACTTTTCAGTTCTACATTGGTAATTATGTTTAACTTTTAAAGTCTGGAATATAAATATTAAAGTACATAGCAGTAAAGAAAATAATTTTTTTTTACTGGTCCATGTTTACTGTTTTCTCCTGTAGCTTAAATATAAATACAATTTTCTGTATATAAACATACACGTGTATTCATAGCTAGATACACATATTGCCATTAGATTTACGCACCCTATAAAATAAAGCTAACATTTTTAACATTTTAACATTTGCACATCACCTGTCGGTAATGTGCAAAGGCTTATAGTTACTAGTGATGATACTCGCACACAGAAGGCGCAACCGAATGAAATCGAGCGATGACCTTTAAAAGGAAAGAAATATGTGTAACATCAACACACTTTACCATTGGCAACACACCTGCCTCATTGCAATATAAGGCGACGGATCTCTGCTGCAAACTTCTTGTGGCTCTCAGTTGACACATTGCTGGAGCTTTAACTTACACTTCTTAGTTCTAGAAAAAAGGAAGGTCGCCTTCAAATATTTCGTTAACTGCCCAATCACATCAGAGTGGCAAGTGGACAGGTCAGAGCTGTAGGCTGTATGGGTCGTATCATTAAGTAGAATAATTAGAGTGCACCTTGCGTACTGTTGTCTGTGTGCGGCCTAGGACACAGACGACTTGGATATACAGACTGTCAACCCCCAGGCTTTCTGAGTAAAACAAAATTTCGTGGCGACTACTAGAAGCTCGCGGTTTTGTAGGCCTAGTAAGCAGCGCTGATGAGCAAGCAAGGACGTAACTAACTAGTCAGGCACAGAACTGTCGTTTCGAATGGCTTGTGGTGTGTGTGTCTGGAGGCAGTTACAAAATTTTATTTTTAAGGAAGTTCATTTAACAACCAAAGCCTCAGTCAAATTTTATTTATTTATTTATTTATATTTATTGTATTCTGTTTATCCTGCTGGGAGATGATTTGTTTCAAGATATGGAACAATGATATGATTACAATTGATATTTCAATTGCTACAAAATCAATCTTAAGTTGATTTTATAAGAATGCATACTGCATTATATTCCAATATCGAAGATAAAATACGAATTGATATATTATGTAACTTATCTAATACATCTACAAAATTTTGAATGACAAAGATTAATATTTTACATACATATTCATGCATTTATTACAAGAAACACACAAAGATTAGAGCAAGTAAATAGTTACAGTATTTCGAGACCCTGAAAAAAATAAGTTGCCAGTAACAAAAAAATTTTAGAAGTTTTTTTTAACCCTGAACAAATATTTGTCAAACAACCAAACTGCTTTTGTTCCAAACATCTGCACATGTGCCCTTGACCTAAAATACATTTAATAATGTCGTCTTCTAAACGCCGATATTGTTGTTTCGATACTGTCGCAATAGTTTTTACTAGTATATACTCAGAAAATCAGTCTTTAATTTATATAACTTCTATGTCCAAATCATTAGTTTGCTTAAAATGAGAAAATATTTTTCTAAGTGGTAAAATTTGATGTCGTTTATACCCGAAATAGTTGCGGCATCAATATCGGTTGGTTTCACTATCAGCATTAATTTCGTTGGGTGTAAAACACCACTCGAGCGTTCGTATTTCTGCGACAAGTAGAAAACTACACCGCGTTAAGTGGATTAAAAGTAACCTTTGTGTCTGCATTGTCGGTGGAACAATTTCAACTGAAAACAGGAGTAGATGTAGATATGCAAATTTAATTAGGTGTAGAGTTTGAACAGCATGAATAATTTTTTCCACAGACTTTACCGGTATATTGCTGAAACGGACGGCAGACTGCTAAAAAGAGTTTCTGTTTTCTGCCACAAGTTGTGAACGCCAAAGAAATTTTAAAATTTCCGAAACTCAGTTTTACTGTACAGCGTAAACAGAAGTTATGGTAGTGAATTATGATAAATAAACTAAATTTAATAGAGTGTGAAATATATAATCTCGCAGACAATTCGAATGTAGACTACATTATTAAGTACTTGTTATTATTGATTGGAAAAATTTAAATTTATGAGCCAAAAGTATAACTTAACAGTGATATAATTTACGTGACCACGTGATATTACTTTGTTTTTTAGTACTTCCATTTTTATNAAAATTTATGAGTCAAAAGTATAACTTAACAGTGATATAATTTACGTGACCACGTGATATTACTTTGTTTTTTAGTACTTCCATTTTTATCTCCTAATACAAGAATGCAACGAGGAAGTAGGTATATATATATTTTTTTTCAACTTAAACTGAGTATTTGGGTTTACCGTAGATATTACTTTAATTTTTCCTGCGTAAGCGAACAAATTCCATAACCGTTCTGATACGAGCATATACGGGTTGTGGGTGGGGTGTTGTAACCCCCCTTTTTTATTACTTATGTGTTACTAAGTTATTATTAATCATTTAACTGCTATAAAATATCATGTTCAATATACTGAAATTTATTATACTGTGAGGTAATTCATCTTCTATAATTTGTCCGAATTGTCTTCTCCCCCTTCACTTCAGTCATTGGACCCTCCCTGCCCCCTCCCATGAGAAATTTATGGTTACGCCACTGCATTCAGAGAAGTATCCAAATAACGAGGTAGAGAGAGGTTTGAAAGTGCTGTGTCTTGTCAAAATTATTTTGGATTTAAATGTATTTAATTCAAGGGCGTGTGTGCCTTTTCCACTCTGTGCGCATATTTAAGTTGAACTGTTTTGGGTTATTTAAAAAATTGAGTGATAGTTATATTCACGTCGTACCACTCGTCACCGTGGCCGAGATTACAAAGACGCTACTTCTAGACGATGAGGCTACTAGCTACGGGCGAACAATGGATGTACTGTATGTGCGTATTGAGTGTAAATGAGTCCACAACTGCAAACTTCCTTGATTCACTGGCTGTCTTAAGGTGTGCGGACGCAATAAATCGTATTTTTCTTTGGGAGAAAATAAAAATGGACTTAACGAAATCGAACAAGCCTATGGTTGTTCCAAACAATTATTACACGCAGGGGCGGACAGTCCATAAGTCAGACGAAGCGGCTGCTGCAGCTTGAAAGGCAGGGGGTAGGGGGCTATAGGCTGTTCACAGTAAAGTGAGCATTTTTGAAAGCTGTGCTAAATGTCTACTTTCAGCCCATTGACTGCGTATCTTTCCGCGAACCGATCAAAAGAAACAGTTTCATGAGACTTTCAGCTAATGTTTAGATCAGTTGACTCATATGCCCACTGCATACTCATTAAAAAAAACAACAAAAAATCATAAATATTATAATTAGCACTATAAACACATACGTGTTAATTTCAGCAAAAAATATTAGTTTGTGAATGTTGATTGATGTTCACGATTATTTTTCTGTTTGGACGCAATTATTTGCCTTTTACTATGATCAAAACTTCTGAGGACAAAGAAAATATGTTTGATTTAAGTTGCCAACTGAATATCAGAAGATTTAAGAATCCTATTTCCCATTATAAAAAAAATGCCAATACGCTTGAAAAAACTTTTACAGATGAAACTTTTACATCATAATAATATTTTTACTCCTGCATACAGAAGACAAAGTGCCTCCAGCGATCTAAGAATTTTGTTTAACATGTATGAGTAGAATTATATTGCATAAATACATCACCAACCAATATTTTAATACAAGACTATGCAAAAGCAAATGACAGGCATCGTAAGTCCATTACGAGTGCCGTAGCGAAAACAATTATTGCCATGAAAGTAAACGGCTAAACGGAATAGATCAAAATTTTTACAGCTACTTCCACAGCAATATTTGTCACTCGATGCAACTTTCGTGAAAATTCGTCTAGCCACGCAGTTTTTAAAACACATGACCAAACGTTTGCTAAGGTCCACAGCTCTGCTTATGAAAAAAATCGCTTTTCGCTTAAAAAAATTAAAATGTGTGCACAGATATGAATATAACTTCACCACAATATTAAAAACACAATGCCTAGCCAATGACAATGCATTTCACGAAACTGCAGCCATGCATTTAATGCAGAATCTAATTTTGCCCTAAAGTATTTACCTTTAATAATAGTCATGAAAATCAGTACTTACTGTTTGATATGACCTTATATAAATTAAACCATTCGGACAATTGTAACTGTTTTAACGTATTCCTAGCACTAAGGAATATTTTACGTGCAGTATAAAACATTTTAACACCGTTATTGGTTCAAAACGAGTGACATCTTGCGGAGGTATTAAATCTACGATCGTAAGTTGGGTATCGCCTAAATACTAAATAACACGCACATATTAATTTAAGCTTTCGTAATTGTAACACATTGCGCAAATATAACAAAACACTCTCATCCGAAGTTTCTTCAAATTTATTACATTTATGCCGACTTTAATTGCATGAAACAGTACTTTTCCAGGTGGACATATTACGTGAAATTCCAAACATTTCTGGAGAATAAAACTGCGTCAAAAAACAGCAGAAGTCAACAACAAACAATACCACTTCACTCAGAACATGTATACAAATATTTTATTTATTACATTATTGAATACTTTATTTCAGAAGATACAAACATTTAAAATCACGTTGGCTGTAAACCGCTGTTTTTTTTACACACGAGTGTGGACCGGGAAAAAATAACAAAATAAAACAACGAAACAGCTAACTTGAACCTTGCGTCAACCTGATGATGTTTTGGAAGAGTTATAAACATCAGGCCACATTTTATTCTTGATGGAACTGAATTGCAAGTGGCAAAAACTTTTAACTTTACTTGCAGTAAGACGTCAAAGCATGGAAATACTTATCGCAGTTCGCTGCCAACGTAACTGTGAGTATCATGGTTATTGCTTACGTTTAAATATCCAGCGATTTTTTTGAAGGTTGATTTAAATAGTGCTCACTTTATCATGAACCGCTTATACCTCAACTGACGTAGCATACTAAGAGGCAAAGTTGCGTTATACAGTCTTATCACAGTATAGTCAATGCTAGGGCTGTGTGTAATGTTGAGAGTTAACTGTTAATTTGAAATAACTTTGTTCTATGTACATATATTTTAGCACCAAACACACTACGGCAGTTTTACAGTAGGGGTGAGTGGGTGGTGGTTCATCATCATTATCGCTTAACTACTCTTAAGTCATTTACCGCCTTTGATTATTCGTTTGTAACAAATAGATAAACACAACAATGTAATTCCGTTATAACAACTTAAAATATAGCTGTCCCTATGAAAACAAATAACATGATTAGGTCTTTCCAGTTTTGTTTCATTCAACATTTCTTTCTCACTGTTGATTCTTACCAATTTATCAGTTTGGGACAGTACAGAAAATTACTTAGAGCTACCTACACATTTCTATAATTACAGTACTGTCACGTTTCCGCACAATAAATAAATGCGGAAGAAATTTTAAGATCTAAAAATAATTTTAAATTCAAATAGTTGAAATCTACAAAATTTTCGAGTAAGAGAATTTTCCATTTGCATTGGCTGTTTACAATCCCCATTTAGAACATCAAGACATTTACTTTGAGACATACCAATCATTTGGTTCATTTCAGAATTAACAGTAAACAATTCAAACAAAAGTTTCTGTATGTTGAAATCGCCAAGGAAAAAGAAATAAAAAGTCACATGTTTAGCAAAGGAATACGAGAGCGTAATGAGAAGGAAAAACTAAAATTTTATAGTACCCAACCACAGAAAATAAGTGAAAAATGAGGTTGCCTTTCGTTTGCTTGGCCCTACTATTAAGTAGCCAGGTATAAACAGGTGAGTTTGCATTATTAGTTTACACTCGTCTTATTTAATTGAAATATATATCAAATTGAAGGTAAATTTATTGCAAACACAATGGTATTAGGTTGCCTCAGCAAAAGTGGTCCAGACGCACAGTTGTCGCGCTTTAAAGTACGCATATTTCAGGAAGAGAGAGGGGCGCGACGGAGAAGCTGCACGTACTACTCTATGCGATAGAGAAGGACGCAGCGTAGCAACTGTGCGTGAGGCAGCTGCCGAGTGAGAGAGTGCGCATGCTCTGTTCTCCGTGTGATGGGGAGAGACAACTCTACCANTGTGCGTGAGGCAGCTGCCGAGTGAGAGAGTGCGCATGCTCTGTTCTCCGTGTGATGGGGAGAGACAACTCTACCACCGAGAATATTTTGTGAAGTAAGTAATATATAACATAAAAATATATAATGTAATACATATTACATAAATATTATAAACTTATCTTTAAAATATTAACCATTTCAAAACATAAAATAGTATAAATAAAGAAAAGGCTNTACATAAATATTATAAACTTATCTTTAAAATATTAACCATTTCATAACATATAATAGTATAAATAAAGAAAAGGCTTAAAAATTACTAATACATTTTTATTATAATAGAACAATATTTTATGGTAAAACTTAAACGTTTTTGTACGAAAACAAAAAGTTATTTAACATCTGCTTCATCAGAAGTTGCAATGTCACAGTCAAATTCTGAGGGATTTTCTTCATTATTATCATTGTTTGTCGCGCGCAATATGCCATTAACTTGTAAAGGAGTTGTGTCCCCAACGAACCCCGTTGGCTTTAAAAAGTCATCTATGAATTAACCGCAATCCTCAGGACGTAGTTTTATACAAGGATCAATTGCATTAAGGNTGGCTTTAAAAAGTCATCTATGAATTAACCGCAATCCTCAGGACGTAGTTTTATACAAGGATCAATTGCATTAAGGAACATAGAACTTACATAAATTGTGCGTAACTTTTTTTGTTTAAGCGATTTCCAGCATAGTGGGATCAAATTTGAGTCGAAGCTTTTAATCTTTTTCATAAATTGTTCGTTGTCTTTTGTAGTCGCATAAATTTTGTGGAAAATGCGAAATCTCGCGTCATTTACACTTGTGCAATGCTTGATGTCATATNTTTTGTAGTCGCATAAATTTTGTGGAAAATGCGAAATCTCGCGTCATTTACACTTGTGCAATGCTTGATGTCATATGTAAGAGCAGTCAACTCCTGAACAACATCAATTTGTTCGTCGATGAAAATGTTGGCTTCATCTGTTAATGACGCAAAAATTTTCTGGTACGTCTCGTTTTTCGAAAATATTTCAAAAGATCTGACTTTTACTTTATTGTAAAAAGCTGCCGTGTAATCGCAGCCTGTGAATGCATGGAAAACCGGCAGACTTAGGCATAATGTGGATCCCAACTTAACGTTAATTCTGTACAATTAATGCAATTAAGATCTTTCTTGGTCGTTGAACCTGCTAACCAAATTTCTGACTCTGAAACTTTACGCTTATTAGCCAGCAAAATTATCTAGACGTCAGTATACTTGAGGCTTTTACCAAAATGTTTGAACTTGGTGGCGCTTTGAATATATTAAACATAATTCGCATATCCGCTTCTTCGTGTTGATATATAAAATAAACTTCTTTACACATTACAACATGGTTTCCCTCTGTGTGATAAGAAAGCACTGAACCCGAACTGCTATAAAAATTTGTTCTGTTGGATTATTGATACCAAACTATCATTCTCCCAGTATTTAACTAAGAATTGTACTAAAGCCTCCTTAGAACGATAATTTGTTAGGCTTCCCAAAAAATCGGTAGGTCTGGGTTGTAGAGGCCTTGTAATTCTGTATGGAATATCGAACTCCTATCGACTTTGGCGTTCGCAATCTTTGATGGAAGACGTTAGAAAGCGGTCAAATATAATGTGTATATCAGAAGCATTAGACGAGAAATGTTTTATAAGGATAGATTCAGCTATCTTATCAAATATTTGTGTCATGGAGAATACGATAATATGCAAGAAGTAAAAACCATCTATTATTTCATCGTCAATTTGTGTTGGCTCAACCATTTTGATTTGAGACTTTAAGGTCTTGGCTAACGTAGACTGTTTTATAACATTTCACCAGTACACGAGAAAAGAGCAGGCGGCACTGGTGCTAGTGGCAAAGTCAAACAGTGTTCTTTTATGGATACTAATTGCAAGTAGTCGGCCAAAGATGTCTCGTTCCATTTTAAGTAGAACTTTCTTGCTCTTGTCTTTGTTCATCTGAACTTTAGTGACGCACTGTCATGCAAAATTTAAGATTGTGTTTCGTTGTATTGGTTTTTCAAATCTTCCGGGAACTGAACAGCATTCAGAAATGAAATTCAATTTTTGCTGGTTGCTTACTGATTTAACGGTAAGCAAGAAATCAATAACATATGAAGATGCTGCTTCACCAGTCCAAATGTTGAACAACACATTTTTATCGATATTATCATTGAATTGATTAACCGTATTTTTAATATCTTCGATAATACCGTGGAGACTTTTTGTATCTTATTTCATTCGGCTTACTTTAAAGCGCGACAACTGTGAGTCTGGACCACTTTTGCTTAGACAACATAATACTATTGCGTTCACAATAAAATTACCTTCAATTTGATTGATATTGCAATTAAATAACAGATGAGGGTAAATTAATAATGAAAACTCACCTGTTTATACCTGGAAACTTAGTAGTAGGGCAAAACAAAAGATCGGAAACCTAATTTTTTTCTTTTTACTTATGTCTTGTACTACCGAATGTTACGACATTTTGTGAAATAACAAATAAGGGGAGTGATAAAAAACAAATTTAAATGTTTTTAATTAAGGGTAGCCTAGCCAGGATTTGATTTGGCAACCTATGCGCGATTTATTAGTTTATGTATTATCTTTTATAAAAAAATACATCTTATTTAAATAACAGATGAGGGTAGGTCGATTTTAGTAGGGATTTTGGACTACTAGTTGTTCAAAACTTAAGTCGCGTTTATGAACAAGGAAATGGATAGATGTGCAACGAATAGATATCCGTTTATTCGTGGCATAATAACGAAGATGAAAATTTAATTCGTTTGAGTACTTAAATGCCTGAATATAATTCTGCTTTAAAAAATACGCTATAGATAAAAAAAAAAATTTTTAACATGACTGTGGCAATATAAGTATTATATACATGAGCATACTTCTATATAAATTATTTATCTTATTTGTAATTAGTGCCATATTATTAATACTGCACACAATTTAATGTTTGAGGAATGCGAACCTCTTAGTTTACACACGAAATAATGAAGGAAAAAAAAAAAGCTTTAGCACCGTAAAAATTTTTTTCTACATATGAAATTTACAATGAATAACTTTAAAGCTTCGGAGTATAACTTACTGGGTGAATACGATGGAATATCGTCGAAGAGCACTTTTCGTATCGGCCAGGAGGAAGAAAAATCCTATAGCAGTGTAACAAATGACTAACTTTTTGAGGCGGTTTCGTCGCAAAACGATAACTTCTTTCAGATGACCAGAATAATTATTCTTTGTTAATCTGTGTTCTGAATAAAATGATATAAAGCCTATATTTCTGACGTAACCCAAAAAACCAGCAGTTTTTAAATTGCTTTTTTGGTAATTAGTTTTAAAAACAACATTGCGGGTAGAGTTCCGTAAATATTGATAAGGTGATGGCCGTAACTTTGATCAACATTCGATTGGAGCAGACAGTTTTTCGAATGTCTTCCTTCACCATGTATATGTTATATATTAAAGAAAATTTTATTTCCAGATATTATAATAACGTTTAACTCTTACACCTTTAAAATAAATAATTATTCAACATAAGTATGCACATTACGAGAGAAACTCGTAAAAAACTTATTTATAAAGTGGGAGAAAAAATGTATGACGCTTATTTCATAATATTGTCAGCGCAAAACATACTTTAATAGGAATAAAAGGTTTTATTTTTAAAATAAAGGAACCTGGATATTATAACTTCTAGACAAAATTGTTAAGACGTTTATGAATATTGGAGGACTTTAAAACATGAGGACGTACATTAAGTTTAAAATTAAATGATTTATGACAGAAACATAAAATCATACATTAAAAAGAAAATATGTTCTTTTTTTTTTAATATAAATATTTCATTAGCGATACTGCTGTAATTAATATAGGAAATTATATATATTTCAATATATGTACACTGTCTCCATGAAAGCAACTTGGTTCAACAAAACCTCGTTTGACCACTCATTGCGGAGTGGGGAGCGATTCCACGGGACAGGCAGCACGTAGTGTCATCCACTGTCTCAAGATGGCGCTGATAACGTTTAAGCGCTTCCCCACTAGCGCCATGTAGTGCTAGGTGCCACAACTACGTGCTCAAGGCTCGGAAAAAGCGTTTCAAAACATCCCATATGGTTGTCTCCCCTTGCCAAGAATTTTCATGAAGGATGATACTGTTACGCGCTGACGCTCGCACTAGACGCGAGCTCCATGCGTTGACCGTTCGGATGTCGTTGGGGGGGGGGGTCCACCTTGACCCTCCCCTCCCCCAGGCAGACCCGCTCATTGCCCCGTCGCTCGCCCAGCAGCCGGAGGAATGGTTGACAGCGGCGACCGGGCTGGCGTCACAGCCGCTCCTCCCCCCTGCTGGAGAATCCGAAGAAGTTAGAGGATTCACAACAATATTCTGGGAACTAGGGCCCTTGGCACAAAGCGACCTTTAGAGAAATTTATGGGGGATGGCCTACGACTTTATAAATATTGCAGCGGTCCAAGGGTCGGCAGTATTTTTGCGGAAGCCAATTGGGTGAATGCGGTAATCGGAAGACGCGTGGTGCATCGAGAGACGTCGGTGAAGGGGACAGGCGACATTGCGAGATTGCTAGGCGACGGCGGACGAGGTTTTTGTGGTGTGTATGGACGAGAGGGCGTGAAACCCGACAAGTGAAGACTACTGCACATGTTGGCACTCGGAGAACTCTATAATATTGCGGACTGGTGGGACCTGGATTAAAATAAGGTGGGACTGAATGAACATGTGATACAGACTTTATTGTAAATATTGGAACATTCAAATATGGACATATAATTGATCAAATAATTGAATAGGTTTTGATACACTGATTTTTAATTTCTTTAAGGTAACTGTAAATTGTACTCATTGAATTCTTTATTTGTAAACAGCAAGTTGTATCAATTTATTGTGACATGTTTGATCGAAATAATTTTGTTTGTATTAAATCAAATTAGGAAATTATAATTAACTCTTTTATTTAATCAAGACTTCCATCCCTTAACGAACCTTGTTTAGCACACTGACTTTGAGAAATCGTAACAATACGTTAAGTAATATGTTGTATTTTGTTTTCTACCCCACTTTCCATAACGAATCATCTCACAAAGTTCGTAGCTGGAATTCAGGATAATCCTGTTCATAGTCCTCAGAACAACAAATGTGACATGTACGATATTGACCAAGCGTGATGAATGAGCGTTAGCTATGAAGAGATGACGTCCGAAACAACCGTAAAACAAATGATGGTTTAGAGAGGTAGGTTGTAGAGCTGCAAGGGCATGGTGGCGGGACGGGATATCATTTGGGTCGTCTGGACTTCACACTCAGATTGCGATGGGAGCAATGGACACGAGACTGTACCCATATACCGTGGTCCGATATTGGACGACCCCGATATACGATCAGAAGGGAGGACCTTCCGATTGTCAAATATGCAAGAAAAAAGTAAACGGCCTCCTTCCCTACCATCCGGCGGCATATAGAAGCTTCACTAGAGAGCGTTATCTCTTCCAGAAGCATTTTCATACGTCCAGCACAAGAAAATCTGTGACCACAACTACCTTTCTGTATTCTGTCGTTAACACCTCAAGACAGTCACATTCGTTCGTGATGATGTCAGCAGACAGCAACGTGGAATGCTGTGGATTGGTGACGTGTTTCCTTCAGCGATGTATCACGCTTATAACCACCCTGCCAGAAAATGGAATGCTACAATTCGTGCCTCACTACAGGAGGATAAATCTGCAAATACCAATATTACGGCCTGGATAGCAATCCCTTATGATCATCGTTCGGCAATGGTAATGATATGAGGCTCACTGAATACACAGCAGTACGTTGAAGACATCTTGCATCCCTTCATGCTGCTTTACTTGGCTGAATGCCAAGGAACAAGTTAATATAAGAATAACGCTTGCTCGTACAAAACTCTTGCTTCCCAATATTCTTTATATCATACTACATCATTTCTGTGAATGGAGCGCCAGTTTTCTCCGTGTTGAAGTATTTTATATTTGGGGCACGTACAAATCTTCCGCAAGATAGCATGCTGCGTGTGGTTTCATTCCCGATCGTATCGCCACACGAGGAGGTCGGAGGAGGTAATAATCAAATATTCAAATGTGTCTTCTTTTTGTGCCGCCAAGTACCAACATTGTCCTAACGAGATGATACTGTAGCGATTTCTGTTCTCTGTGCCATAACCTAGCAACATTTCTTTTGAATCCATCGGTTACTTTTCAATACGCGAATTTTCAAAGCGATAGTGATAATAAATGTTGGCCTACATACAAATAGCCTATACAGTCAACATGCATATATCCTAACAAATATTATAAATGCGAAAGTGTGTTTGTTTGTTTGTCAATCTTTCACGTCGCAACGGAGCAACGAATCGACGATTATTTTGCACAGAGATAGTTAGAGGGCCAGGAAGTGACATGTGCTACTTTTATCCCGAAAAGATATCTCATTTCCTCGGGAAAATTCTTATTGGAAAATGAAAAAGTACACAAACGGAATAACAATGCAACGTCTCAACCGAGCAACAGATAGAAGTAATTTCTTGCACAGAAATAGTTGGAGGGTTGAAAGGTGATATTGAAAACTTTTTATCGCGATAAAATATCTCAAAAAATCTACAAACGATAATAGTGAATCAAGTCGGAAAAATGTTTGCCGCCAGCGCGCTCTCTTGCAATACGCTGTCTAAATCTTTAAAGATGGAACAATATCATGTAGTAAAGAATTGTGTAAAATATAAAGATAAAAAAAAAATAACTCCGTGGTAGCATATATCTATCTGTAACAGAGAAATACTAATAAGTGATTTTACCATTTAATTTACCGAGACGTTGAGTTGTATAATATGTATAGAGTATAAAAGATTAACACTAAGTAAAATTCAACTTTATTTAAAAAAAAACCTAAACAATAATTATGTAGTCCACGCGAGCGGAACCGTGGGTACAGCGCAGATATATATATATATATATATATATATATAAGTTATAATAACATAAATAAATAGATTCCTACATGTTAACGTGTTTTCATATATACACACACAATTCTGTACATGCAAACGTGAATACATACCTAGGTGCCGTTATAACTACGGGCATATATAAAGCATACATAAATACAGTAAACAAACTGATTTTCTCTAATAACTTAACACTGTATAAATATAAACATACGTGCTGTTTTAAACTTCATGCTTTAACAATTGAAGACTAACAAAAAAATTTTTGTTTATATGGAAATACTTTCTTTAACCATAAAGTTTGATGGTACGGATGGCTAGCAAAAACGAAGTTATGTCTTGCTTGGTACTGCAATCGGAAATTTGAATTCGTGTAACATCCATTACCAACAGACAGATAGCTTGTCCATTTAGCTGATAAAAAAAAATTACGCGTCTGAAATCAAATGTGAGTCGGGCAATTCATCAGTCGAGATTAAAAAGAGAAATACGGATAATAGCTCCAAAGAGAAGAATTGGCAGTTTTCAGAGGAACTGATAAATCCCTTTCTAAATGCGGATGAAATAAAAAAGCCGCACTAGGAAATAAATGACGTGCGGTTTCAAGTATAGGCGCTGTAATATGACATACTGAATTAACGACTGAAAACATTTTTAATTATAGATTTTCCTGTTAATTTAACGAGAAAGAAAGTAAAAAGATACACTTTTATGACGCACAATAATATTGCAGCAAACGGCTAAACAGTTTCAGCTTGTAAACCTTTAAAATGTTATTGCAGTATTGAAACATACATTCGCATGTACGTCCTTTGATGTCGACCTGTCAATATATTCTCTGCTTCGAAACACTGATTGTGTACCTTGTGTAATTACTAATTGAACGTGAACATTCGAAAGTGCCGCTGCCATTTGCAACGTGCGTAATACATTTTTGTCTCTCTTGATACCGACGTGTGTCCACAGTACACTCGGGCAGAGTCTAAAATAGACGAAGACATCACATTTCATTCAACAGGGACACGTCACCAGGATATTGAAATAGAATCAGTAATACAATTAAAATGTCGGATATTATAAAAACTTATTGTAATTTTTGATGAAAGTTAATGCCTATGTAAGTTTAAAGCGTCATAATTTATAATGGAATTGCCAACGAAAATATTACTGACACAAAAATCACGGACGTGAATCGGAAAGAGTAGGAACTTTACATTATTAATAGTTTTAAAGTAAGAATTGCACACAATTTTTTGTTCACCGTTTTGTTCAGTGCTCCTGATTGAGCCTGCAAGGATCGATAGTCGGCATGTCTGGTGGATTAATCTTGGCGTAAGACAGCATTTTCTGCTATCAGGTTGAAACAATGCATCGGTGTTATCACTTTGATCTGCCTGCGTGGTATGGCGTGGTGCAAGTTTATAAAACTATGCCTGATTTGTTTTACTATTGGCTGAAGCTGACCTGGTCACGGAACTACTACAATTCCGGCAAAAATAAATAAACAAAAGATAAAATATTTTCCAGAACTTGAACATCTAAAGACATGTGTTTCGACTATCTCAGGTTCAGCGAGGTAAGGTATTAGGTAGTAACTGATAATTACAGTGTTTGGTGGTCATTGTTATGTCCTTTTGTTTTTAATTAAATCACAGATCATTAATTAAGGGGACTGGTAAAGACACAGAAAAGTGGAAACATAACCTTTAAATGGTCAACTAATTTAAACTTTGAGAACAAATAATTTATTTATTTCACCTTCTGGTCCTAAACAGTATACGAGGCGTCCAACTAAAGCGTTTTCAACGAGAGTTGGAAAATAAGGGACGTAGTACAAAACAGATAATTAGGGGGCAGACTGCCATTTTGAAAATCAATGAACATCAGACTTTCACTTCGTAAGCAATGTTTCAGTTAATTTTCATTTTAACAAATTTATATTTCATAGTTAATAGCTGCAATACGATGCGGTAGAACATAAAAATAATGTCGATCTTATTTACTTAAAATATATCATGTTTAATGGCCATAGTTACAAATTTCTGAAATATTTGTGTATCGATAAAATGGAAATGTTTCCTGTAAACTTCAGAACTGTTTCGTCCAGACCTAACGTCTTTGCATAATGTATAGGTCTACTATCGGCTCTGCAACTCTTACACATTTTATGCTGCGGAAAAAATAAATAAAGGTGCACATAGAATGATAACAGAATAATCTGACGAATTATCTATTCTCAAAGCAAGAATAGGGAAATGGAAAATATGACTGTATTCCTGACTCTTAAAATTAAAGAAATACACAAGGTATTTTACTAATATTACAAATAGAAAAAAACGTAACGTACGAAAATACATATATTCTGAAGATACTCTGCGCTATTGTTGATTACCTGTGAAGAGAACTATGGTGAAAAAATTAAATCTAATTAAAAAAGTTAATGAATGTTTTATTTTATATGACGTGCATAAAAGACGTTGCATAGCTACGATTTCATTGTTTCATTTTTGTACGAGGCACCGTTCAACTTCTGAACATTATTTAAAAGGCCATTTCAAACAAACACAAATAAATGATGTTCTTTATATTTGCATACGCATATACTAAGTTCGCAATTCAATTGTTTTTGAAATGAACAAACGATAAAAACGAGCTCACTTGTACCAACGAAAAAGACTGCCATGAGATGACTCAAAATATAAAATAATTAAAATGTTTTTATTTTAATTTTTTGAGTATAAGGTTTTCTTACATTTTTAAAAATATTAGTACTATCCATATATTTTTAAAATAATTCTATAAATATAAATATTTTGAAAAAAATTTAAATATACAATTTAGGTTACTTTGTTTTATTTTATTAACTGTTTGGCTGGTGGGGATTAGCGTCTCGTTAACAGCGAGTTGGTTAAAGACGGTAAAAAGCGGACGAGGCAACCAGGAAAGAGGAAAGAATTGGTCATGGGATGAATTTAAGAACCATCTATCCATTCGCCAGGAGTGATTTCAGGAAAGCCATGGAAAAAAAGAACAGGAAATCAAACCCGGGTTTTCTTGATGAGATTACAGGTTTTTACCACTGCGCCATTTAGCGCCTTCAAAAATGACTTGGATAGTTTAATTTGTTCGATTTAAAAAAAAAANAGTAATTTTATATGTAATTATGTGAAACTGTGGATTCTGTGTTTGCAAGAAAAGACATACGTAATTAATACAAGTTGAACAAGTGTTTACAGAAATTATGAAACAACTTTTTTTTCTTTTCAGCATCTTTAAAATACACAAATCAAAACTCTGTGATGGTTTAATTATTTAATCTGCTGTTGTCTAACACCGCCGTATGTAGAAGGCAGGTTAATAAAAATTGGGGGGAGGGGGGTAGAATGAAATAAGCTTGCGTTTACACGGTAAAGAATTTTTGTACGTTTTACAGAAAAAATTCCCTGGAAACTGGAAATTTCCTTTAAAAATTTCAATGGAAATACTGAAAATTTACATTATCTCATGTGTTTGTTTCTCCGTGAATATAAAACAGTGAACTCAGAGTTTACAGTGCATGATTTTTTAATGCCTCTTCTAGCAGTACATATGCCACAGAAACGTGTTGTAAAATTTGCGTCATTATACTTCAAGTGCTACAAACATAATCTTTGTAAATTAGCTTCTGAAGAATTGTTCGAAAAAATGTACAATATTTGCACGTTTTAAAGACAAATGATTTGGAAAGTTGATGTCAACGATTTCCTTGTAGCTCTACAATGGAATTATATCAACTTTAAAACACACTGTTTTAAGAAACGTACAAAATGGTTTACGTAGCTCCAAGTGCATACAGGATGTTCATGGTTACTTCCAACTTTTTTGAAATCCTACTAATCTTCTACTTCCAGGAAATTCCCCTAGCCCAATGCAAACAAAACTTAAACAAGTATAGAAAATTAACAACGCACTGGATTCGTGGCACTCCATGTAGTATTATTTTGCATAATAACTATTTATTACTGGGCGTTATGAACACCGCTTTTTTCTATTTGACGCATGACGAATCTAGCCAGAGAACAGAGCGACGATTTCACAACCTGCCATAACGTGTACCGACGTCACCCGAATATTTCCTTCCAATGACACGCGCCGAAGTTTTAACGTAAATCGGGTCGCCAATGGCGTAGGGAATTCCTCTAGGGTACGGGATATAGTCCAGAAGGGAGGTGGAGAGATCAGTTGATCCCGAGGACTCAAGAGACGGGGGGCCAGCGCCAGGGGTGCGACCCCGTTGGACGGCCGGGATGTAAGCACCAGCGAGACATCGCGGGACGGGCGCTGAGGTCGCTGAGAGACACCCCAACACAACTTCCCGGGACGCGAAGCCGAGACGAAACCAGCACACAGTGGCAGCTCAGTTAAGTAACCGTGCCTCCAAATCCAACCACTTTTCCCCGACGTTTATGAACTAAAACTCTGACCTGTAGGCCTCCGACGGGTAAGGGAAGGGGGAAGAGAAGCGGAACCCAACAGTGCAGTGTACCATACCAATATAATGAGTGACGTAATGACGCAATAAAATAAAACAATAAAATAAAGCAGAAGTGTTTATTAGCCGCCTGATTTCACCCCTGAGTATGTGTTCAGTTCACTTACGCAATAAGGTTGACCAAACGATCTAGCGCTCCATCATCCTGTAGATCACATACAGAGTGGAGAGCAGACTGTGACGTATCAAATGGTTTTAATTCATTTAAATTACAAATGAAATCCTAAATTTGTAATTAAAATATATGTTAAAGGTCAATTTAAGAAAAATCAATAAGTAACTTTATTTTCTTATTTAAAACTATCGTACAATTTTGCCAAATAAATATGAAATAAAGAATCTATATACCTTGCTTATAATGTAAACTTTCTACATACAAATTTTGATTTAATTTGGTTAAATTGTTTAATATATGTGGCAAATTTACCTCAATTATTTATGAAGCTGCTATTTTGAACATCGTTCTCTGACTCATTTAAATCATGAAATTTACATGGCCGGTGTATCATTTATGTTATGCACAATTTGTTACAAATTAGTTGAGATGTTTCAGTGTAACATTTGATGGGAATCGGTTGAATGGTCCTCGAGATATGGCACAATGCCTCCATGAATTTCGTGTGGCGATCATCACAAATGGAGGACAAAGAGTAATGTTGTAGCGCATTAAATGACTGTATACTGCCAGTACACAAAGTTAAGACGAAATAGATTACCTGGTTTCGTAGATATAGCCAACGAAACTTAAATGACTTTATAGCCGCCATTCTGAAATTTAGTGTTTCAAACTTAAAAATCATCTCCGCCAAATTTTGTAAGAATAGGTTTGATTGATAAAAACTTTATTTTTTATTGGTGGGGATACCTTACAAAATGGCAGTGAAATGAGACTCTGCATAGAAAAATTTGATGGTTTTAATAGGTACTGCCAGCATATAAAGTTATGTTGGAATTGATTACATAATTTAGATGACATAAAGTTCTAAGCTAAAATGCATATATGGTTGCCATTTTGAAAATAAATTACTTACATGCTTAAACCGTATCTTTTAACATTACCTGCATCAGTAATACTTATTTATCAATTTTGGCGGGTATCGATACATTATTTGCCGTGATATGAAATAATAACTTTATTTATTCATATGATGCTATTTTCCAAAATGACAGAAAAAAGTGCTTATGCTTTGGTATATATCATGTTTGTAATATATACTTACAGTATACACACTTCGGTCGAAAAAAGGTCAAATGGTATAATAAATATACGAAATATACATACAACATTTATGTGGACACCATTTATAAAATAAGTACCAATTCAGGTTCATTCACTTACGTTTCACCGGCCTATCAGAGTTTTAGTTACCTGCGTAATTGCGTGAGAATTGGTTTAATAGATTTAGAGACATAATGTAAAATCTCAATTTCTTCCTTTGATGATATTTCCCTAAATTACGTGCCAACAACACGCATCTCTAAATTTAATGCTTACTAAATACTTTGCCAGCACACAAAATTTGGTTTAAATCGGTTGAATGGTTCCCGAGATATGACATATTACACCAAACTTTAAAATGGCTTCCATTTTGAAAGCAACTGCCCGACGTGGTTGAAAACTATAAAAGTCCGATGTCCTTTCTAAGTATTTTATATTCAACAGTTCTGGTAAAATTTGATTCATGCATATAAAAATTGAAAAAGGGAAGGGAGGCTCCACGCACAGACATTATGACAAACACATACATACACACATACACGCACAGACAGGAAGAAGATTTCAAAAATCTTTCTTTCCTTCGGAAAGTAGTCTAATAAGTGATCAAAAAACCTAAAACTTATCAGTTAGAATCACCTACCACAGTATTACATAATTGTCATATTTGGTAGGAATCGGTCAATGGTTTCCTGAGATATGACAAAACAATCTTTATTCCTCTGGCACCATCTTACCAAATGGAGGACAAAAGAGGCTTCCTGTAGACACATTTGATGTTTGTTATATATACTCTCAAAGTACAATGTTAAGTTGGAATTGATTACATGGTTTCGAGGAAATAGCAGACTATGAAAAAATGGCTAGACATCCGCCATTTTGAAAAGCAGTGTCTGACATACTTGAAAAATATTTTTACATCAACTGCTGCAGTACTATTTGCTTGCCAAATTTTGTAGGAATTGGCTAATTTTTTACCGAGATGTGACAGAGTAACTTAATTTATTCGTATGGGGCTATCTTACAAAATGACCACCTAACGTTGTTATTTGTTGATATTTATGATGCTTGTAACAGATGCTTCAAGTATACATAATTTGGTATAAATGGTTTAAATGGTATTCTAGATATACCGAATAAACTTAAAATATTTGTATCGGTACCTTTTGTAAATTAGTACCAACTCAAGTTCTTTAACTTTAGTTTCATTGTCCTATCATAACTTGCCTGTCAAATTGGGTGAGCATTGTTTTAATAGTTTTCGAGATATAATGTAAAATATTTATTTCTTAATTTTGTGTTATTTTCCAAAATGGCAGACAAAGAACAATATTTATCTTAGAATTTATTTCTTACTTGATGCTCCGCCAACATACTAAATTTGGTTAAAATTGGTTGAATGGTTTCCGAGATATCATATCACCCCAAATTTTAAAAGGGTCGCCATTTTGAAAGTAAGTGCCCGAAGTTGTCGAAAATTATAAAAGTCAGATGTCCTTACCTAGTATTTTTGGTGTAGCAGTTTTGGTGAAATTCGGTTCTTGCCTTCAAAAATTGAAAAGGGTGGTGTGGGTACACATATACGCAATGACACACACAGACACACACACATATTCATACACACATACACACACATACAGGAAAGTGATCTCATAAACCTTTCTTTCCTTCGGAAAGCTGACTAAAAACGCTTTTAAAATGTGACATATTTAGGGAAGAACCAAACACGTCTAGACAGGGTGATTTTCCAAAGGTTTGATTAAAAAAGTGTGACGAAACCACGAATAGACTATAGAAAACTTAGTCTACAGTACTTGCATGTTAAAATTCGACATTAGTTATTGTTGTAATATAATATACAATGCAATATTAAAAGTTTGTTATATATTTAAGATGGCAACATGGAATCNTTTTAAGATGGCAACACTGTAAACAAATGATTAGCTATCAAGCTACCGTTGGAGTATCATGGCGCTATGTGCCTTGTTGAAATTATATTGTTCTTTCTTAAAACTAATAAATAGTTTATTCAAGTGATCCGGAGTATTTCTTTATAAAACCTACAGGTTATGGGCCCAGACACCTAATCTTGTATGGTTGAAGTAAAATAGTGCACGTAAATACTGCAACAACAGTTGTTTAATATCGTCGACGTAAGAAGTGTCGTTTTGAGGTTAGCACGACCAAGCGGCAGCGTGGCGAGAAGGAAAACTTGTTCAGAACGGACAAGGAAGGAAAGTTTTTTTGCAGGAAGGAAGGAAGAGCAAGATGGATGGCATGGCACATCAAAGTACAGTTATTAAACTGGAAGGCGCCAAGAACTGGAACATCTGGAAATTCCAAACGTCAGTTTTACTGCGAGGTCAAGGTTTATATGATGTGGTCGAAGGTCGCACCTTGAAGCCAGAGGTTGTTACGGAGAAACCAGCATGGGAAAGTATGGATGCGAAGGCTCAAACCTTACTGGTCACGATAATGTCAGAAGACGTGATGCTGCATATTATCACCTGCACTACTGCTGCGGAGATATGGCGAAAATTACTAAGTGTATATGAACAGAGAAGTGAAACAAATATTCATATAATACAACAGCGATTCTTTCAATATAAGTATGAAGAAGGTACAGAAATGTCTGTTTTCCTGTCGAAAATTCAAGAAATGCAGAATCAGTTAAAACAGATGGGTGAAGAAATCTCGGATAAATTGGTCATAACAAAAGTGTTAATGTCACTGCCCGACGGCTATAAACATTTTGTATCAGCTTGGGAGTCGGCACCGGATGATAAACAAACTTATGAAAACCTGGTAGCTAGATTATTAGTCGAGGAAGAAAGATTACATGAGAAAGGAGGAGCAGCGCAGTCTTCAGCTTTCGTCGCTAAAAAAAGGGACAAGAGAAATATTAAATGTTTCAAGTGCAATAAGTTTGGACATTATGCAAGTGAATGCAGAAGTAATAATAATTCAATGGAAAATCGAGACAGTCGTAATAACCGGTCAGACAATAAATGTTTTTATTGTAATAAATCCGGCCATAACAAGAATCAGTGCCGCTTCAAGAAAAACAAGGATAGTAACGCGTTTGTGGTGTCAAACTCGTTCGAAAAACAATATCAAGAAACAGAGTGGTTAATTGATTCCGGCGCAAGTGAACATATGTGTTGCAAACGTGAGTTGTTTACCTCATTCACGAGTTTATCAAATAAATTCGTAATCTTGGGTGACGGAACGCAAATTAGTGCACAGGGGCGCGGACAGATGGCGGTACAAGTCTCAAATGGCAAAGAATGGATTGACACAACCATAGACAACGTGTTGTACGTGCCTGATTTAAAAACAAATTTATTCTCTGTGCAATGCGTCACTGCAAGAGGTTATGTCATGATGACAGATGAAAACTTATGCAAATTTTACAAGAAAAATAAGTTGTTGGCAATCGCGGAACGAGCTGGAAATATGTATTACCTGAACTTTCGCTATAAATGCGGGGTAGCAAGTACTGCACAAGTCAAGTCCGACATAAATGAGTGGCATGAAAAACTTGTTCATCAAAACATGATGTACGTGAAAAATGTTCTGAAAAACAATGATGTTAACGTAAACGATAGCTATGTTGGGAAATGCGAAAGTTGTTTAGAAAAGAAAATTCATCGTTTACCTTTTTCTAACAGCGATAGTAAAACAACGAGGCCGTGCGAGTTGATTCATGCTGATACCTGTGTCCCCATGGAGGAAACATATGTGGGAGGTTCGAGGTATTTTGTGGTGCTTAAAGACGACTATTCAAAATATAGAAATGTTTACTTCGTCAAAGGAAAACATGAAGTGAAAAAATGCATCGAGAAATTTATAAACAGAGCGGAAAATGAAACTGGAAATAAAGTGAAGTATTTCAGAAGCGATAATGGACTCGAGTTTGTAAATAAGGAGGTGGAAGGATTGTTTCTCAACCGGGGAATAATACACTAACGCACAGTCCCTTACACACCTGAACAAAACGGCAAGGCAGAGAGAGAAAATAGAACACTTATTGAATCTGCTAGAACCATGCTATGCGCTAAAAATCTGCCTAAGTCATTGTGGGCGGAAGCAATTAACACGGCAGCGTATGTGTTAAATAGAACTGGGAAGAGCACTGAAGTTGATAAAACTCCATACGAACTGTGGACAAAGAAAACTTTTGATATTCAAACATTAAAAATATTCGGTTCACCTGTGGTTGTCCATGTCCCTCAAGAAAAAAGGAAAAAGTGGGACTCTAAAGGAGAAAAAGGAATAGTAGTTGGTTACGGAGAAGACGTAAAAGGGTACAGAATATTTTTCCCACACAGGAACACTGTAGAAGTAAAACGGGACATTGTGTGTATAGAGCAAGAAAAGACACAAGAAAAACAGCAGTTGGTAACGTGTGAAGTGGAAAATTTGGTGTCAGAAGAAACCATATGCGTACCAGATACAAATGGGAGCGATGTTGATGAAGAACTGAGCTGTGAACAAGAACGGAGACCGTCAGAAAGTCAAGTTGAGACCGAAGGTAGTGATTATGAACCATGTTACAGTGTTAAAGAAACAGAAACTGAAGTCACCATCTCCTCAGAAGCTGACGATGCACTACAAAGTTCACCAGATACTCACCAAGATCAGCGGAGAAGTAAACGAGCGAGAAACCAAACGTCGTTCTACAAGTGTAACAATATTTATTCGATGGATGAGGAGCCAAAAACGTACGAAGAGGCAATGAGAAGAGAAGATGCAAGTAAGTGGAAAGAAGCTATAAGTAGACTATTACAGACTCTAAATGAAAACAATACATGGGAGGTGTGCGATACTTCTGTAAATGAAAATACTGTAGGCAGTAAGTGGGTTTTCAAGATATATAAAACTGGTAATGATATACAGTAAAAAGCTAGGTTGGTAGCTAGGGGTTTTGAACAAAATGATGACTTGAATTTAAATGAGATTTATGCACCTGTGACTAAATGGTCAACTTTCAGATTATTCACAGCCATAGCAACCGAGCGTAACTTACCTACCTATTTACCAAATGGGGCGTTTTTATACGGGGAAATTGATGAAGAAGTTTTTATTCATTTACCAGATGGGGAATATTTTGATGATAAAAATATTGTCAAGTTAAACAAATCTTTGTATGGTCTAAAAAAATCACCCAAATATTGGAATGAAAAGTTCAACTCAGTTTTAACTAGAGGAGGCTTTGTGAGGTCACAGTGTGACTCATGTCTTTATTCAAAGTGCAATGATAAAGATCAAATGTATATTCTAATATACGTTGACGATTTGTTAATTTTTGGCACAAATGAGAACCAAATTTCTGATGTCAAACTAATGTTACAGAAAGAATTTAAAATGAAAGATTTGGGTTTAGTATCTGATTTTCTTGGAATAAATGTCAAACAAAACTTAGAAAGTGGTGTAACCAAATTAAGTCAGAAAAGCTATTTAGAAAATGTATTGAGGAAATTCAAAATGGAAAACTGTAAGCCAATGTCAACCCCCATGGACCAAAATTTTAATGCTAAAATGTTTGAAAATAAGGAGTGCCAAACAGATCAAAATATTGAAAATGTATGTAGACAAATGATAGGATGCTTAATGTATGCTGTCTCAGTTACAAGACTAGATCTGTGTGTAGCTGTTTCTATATTAAGCCGATACCAAAACAATGCAAACGATGTACTGTTAACGGCTTTAAAAAGGGTATTAAGATATGTAAAACATACTATTGATTATAAATTGGTTTATAAATGTAATGATAAATCGCTAGTGGGTTACTGCGATGCTGATTGGGCAGGAGATCTCAGAGATAGAAAATCTACCACTGGCTATTGTTTCATGTATTCAAATTGTTTGATTTCATGGTGTTCGAAGAAACAATGCTTTGTAAGTCTCTCATCAACTGAGTCTGAATACATAGCAATTAGTATGCCAGCTAGTGAAGCATGTTGGTTACAAAATTTGTTAAATGATTTTAGGGTAAAGATTGTCGACCCGACTACAATTTTTAGTGACAACCAGTCTGCAATATCGGTTGCAAATACAAGTAGTGTCAAGCGGTTAAAACATATCGATATTAGATTTCACTATATTAAAGAACTAATAATAAAAGGTAGAGTGTCTCTGAAATATGTAAAAACTGAAGAACAGTTAGCTGATATGTTTACAAAAGCCCTAAACAAAGAGTTAATTTTTAAATTCACTAATCAGTGTGGAGTAACCATGTAAATTTATTTGTGTAAAAGTTAGGTAAATATTGCATTGAGGGTAGGTGTTGTAATATAATATACAATGCAATATTAAAAGTTTGTTATATTTTTAAGNAGGTAAATATTGCATTGAGGGTAGGTGTTGTAATATAATATACAATGCAATATTAAAAGTTTGTTATATTTTTAAGGTGGCAACACTGTAAACAAATGATTAGCTATCAAGCTACCGTTGGAGTGTCATGGCGCTATGTGCCTTGTTGAAATTATATTGTTCTTTCTTAAAACTAATAAATAGTTTATTCAAGTGATCCGGAGTATTTCTTTTTAAAACCTACAGTTATCATATCCCACATACACTTTTCGTAAATTTTCTCTAATTCACATGTTATATTATCTTGGCAACTATAGTTTGCAATTAATTATTTGTAAAATTTAGGAGATTTATAACAGAGTATAGTAAACAGATGACACCCACAACCCTGGTTTACCTGGGATTGGCAGCTTGGCCCTTATGGTTTGCAACAAAACAACCTCCGGGATTTCGTTCCTTGAGGAATCCTGCTACGTGATGCACTAGTGCTGTTCTAGTCCTCAATTCTCCATTGTGAGAGCCCCCTTTCCCCCCTCCCCCCCCTCACCGCTCTTGATTCCGAAAGCCCGCTGGCCAGGACGAAACACCACCCACCTCGCAGTCGGACCCAAGTTCGAACGACTCTACAAAGGACGTAATAGAGGCGCTACAACAGCCGCGTTGTAACTGTTAGTTCTAGCGCGGCTCTCGCAACTTGCAGACCGCCAAGCAACATTGCTCGCTCGCATATTAAGCAGTTCGCAGGCCAAGCGACAGAGACCGGGAAACAATTCTCGCACTGGCCAGACTCGTCTCCAACCTCCTAAGAGGCTGTGTAGCACGTGGAAAAAAAAACAATATTGAAATTTATAANCACTGGCCAGACTCGTCTCCAACCTCCTAAGAGGCTGTGTAGCACGTGGAAAAAAAAACAATATTGAAATTTATATCTCACAAATACTTATAAAGTTGAAAACAACTATAATATTTTACATAAACATATTTAACTCAAGGTCTTACGAATACTATTATGTTAATGAGAATAACTGTCTATTAACGTATTATGTATTATATTGGTAGAAAACTTAATTTACGTGAGACTGGATGCTTTAGTTATTTGTGTACNCACTGGCCAGACTCGTCTCCAACCTCCTAAGAGGCTGTGTAGCACGTGGAAAAAAAAACAATATTGAAATTTATAACTCACAAATACTTATAAAGTTGAAAACAACTATAATATTTTACATAAACATATTTAACTCAAGGTCTTACGAATACTATTATGTTAATGAGAATAACTCTCTATTAACGTATTATGTATTATATTGGTAGAAAACTTAATTTACGTGAGACTGGATGCTTTAGTTATTTGTGTACNTCTATTAACGTATTATGTATTATATTGGTAGAAAACTTAATTTACGTGAGACTGGATGCTTTAGTTATTTGTGTACGCGTTTGTGTGTAACAGGGTAGGTCGTTAGTGTATGCTAACCCGGCGTGAGCGAAATCCTTAGGACAAATAAATAGGGAAACATATAAAACGACATAGGGCCTAAAGTGATTTCTTAGGGTGTCAGAAACCCTGGAACGTTGCGATTGGAAATATTCTATGCATCTTGCGACTTAGAAATTAAAATTGGCATGCAGATAAAAATTAACATGGCGGATTACCTCACAGAAAAGCATTACGGAGAGTACACTCCTTCATACATTCAATAGGGGTTGGCACCCTCCAATTTCTCAGAACTTTGTTACTCTGCACATGAATCGATTTAAAATGGCATGTTAGTATCAGCATGAAAAAAGAAATTAAAAAGTTCGCCTTGGTAGTATCCGCTAACTCCGACCGTTAAAGAAGAAATCGCCCTTTTAGCTGGACGGTAGATTAATGATTGCCTGGGAGGTAGGCAGCCCGTTATTGTCCATTTGGTTCAAGACATACCAACTGACAACCTGGTTCATGTTTTTGTCCTAATGTAGGTTAATGACCCCTTAGTAAATGGTGGTATTGTGGGGTAGTCCAAAAAACAGCGGTTTCGAGTATCAGTGATTTATTTTGGATGCGAAGAGTTTACATGGTTACAGCATATGGTCGAAGTGTAAGCCACCCATCTCCATACATGAACAAATGGGATCCTCATATGACTAGCGCACATGCTGCAACACTCCAGGGTTAACCAGTACGGCACGGCCTGCATCTTGAATACATTGCAAGATATCCTCCACATTGTCTACATCAGTTGCGTACACTTGTGCCTTCAAGGGACACCACAACTAGAAGTCCACTGGGTTTAGGTCCAGTAATCTGGGCAGTAAACCCACTGGCCCACCTCGGTCAATCGAACGCACTGGGTACCGCACATCTATGNTAGGTCCAGTAATCTGGGCAGTAAACCCACTGGCCCACCTCGGTCAATCGAACGCACTGGGTACCGCACATCTATGTACTGCCTTGCTGTGCGACTGAAGTGTGCTGGTGCACCATCATACATATACCACATGTCTGCTCGTAGATTCATTGGTACATCTTCAAGTAGTTGTTACAGGTCGTCGTCCAAACGCTGATGAACTGAAGTGAACGCACGTCGAATTGATAAATGTCGAGCTGGGTACTTTTCGGCGTATCGATGACGCACAGCTGCTCCATTACCCATAATTTCATCATACGTGAGATACATGTTCTTCAGCTCCAGACTACTGCACTCCACCACACACTTTGTGAACAACTGTCTGCTGCAATGCTAGCAGGCTGGCAACCTCGTAGCCAATTGGTACGACAATAGGAACCAATTCAATGGGGCACTTTCCCTCAGTAACTTCTCAGCCATCCAAAATGATATAAACCTGTTGGCTTAGGACAGGGACATAAGCCAGGGTATCAGTTCACACGTCATGCACGACAGTGTCAGTGTTACTGCCTGCCTTCCTCCCAGGCAACCATTAATCTGCTTTCCAACTTCACATGTGTTTTCTCAAGAAACGGTAGGGATTAGCGAATACTACCAAAGCGATATTTTTTATTGATTTTTTAAGGCCGATTGCTAACTTGTCATGTAAAATTGCTTCAAGAGCAGGGTTACAAAGTTCTGAGGAATTGGAGAGTGCCAACCCCTATTTAATGCATGAAGAGGTGTTCTCTCCGTAATGCCGTTTTGTGTGGTGATCTGTCATGTAATTGCCTGTATGCCACCTTGCTTAGTAACAAGTGAATCCCCCATATTTCCAATCGCAACGTTGAAGGGCGTATACCACTCTCTAGTTTTATAGCGTTACCATATCAAGGGTTTTGAATTTTACGTTGACACCTGTCTTTGAGTTAATTTTTTCTGTTGCAACTGAGCGTGCCTAACAAGTTCGCAGACTTACTTAGAAATCTACTGATTAAGTCAATACTTAATAATCACCAGTGGCAATCACTTTACGCATATTAATTAATGGGCCTCGCAAAATAAGCAATACACTTGTTTTCAATGGGGTAACCTGCGTCGTGATGTTTTACAGAGCAATTGTTTAGATTCCACGTGTACCCTTTCCCAACGTTAACTATGATAATTGCTGTTCCGTACTTGTGAGTTTTCACTACGCACTATTGTTGAATGATGAATCGACGCTTTAACGTGTTTAAACACAGTTTCAAGTAATGCTTATTAGTTTATAAATTTTGATATGAGAGAGTTCACGACACTCTCTGGCTGTATTTTACTGTCACCTAAATAATAAATTCTTAATTGCGGTTAGAATTTGCTTCAGGATATTTCCGAGGAAGTAGCATTCAATTTAAAAACTCAATCGTTGATCCAATAATCACTGCTTGACGCAGCCTTCACGGTAACTATGGACATTATTATCACTAGAAACTACATCATTCTTAGTTGTTCGTCAGCATTCATATATTCAGTACATTGTTCAAAGGTTTTATACTGTCAACCAGACACAAGGAACAAACTGTTATGTAACTGAACAAATAAATTAAAACCACACAATAATATTAAGAGTCAAACAAAAAAAAAAGGAAAACAATTTTCATCAGGTAGTAAGAAATATTACAAAATCACAACAAAAAAAATCTCAAATTAGATAAAGAGAACACACGCTATAAATATCCATATTGTCCCTGAGGGAGGGAGGCGGCGCGGTTTGTCTTCCTTCCAGCTTTTAGTTACTATTAATAATCAAAATTGTGCTTATATTATTGAAAATATGTTATCCATTATATTCACCACGGTTTAAATAAATTTATTACGGTTTATTCGCCAAATTATTAATTAATTTTTATCATTATTAATTGGAATATATTTCCGCTTTTTCAATTAATATTTTGAGTAAAATCTAAATCAAATTAATCTAATTCAAATTGTCTTATTATTAAATTTCTAGCATATACGCACACTATAATTAGAATCTCGTGTATGTTGTAAACCTTAATAATACCTCATTTCATGATTCAAAACACGTAATGAAATAATTTTTCCATCAGATACCTTTTTATCACCAATAAAACGAGTAATTTTTAGTAATACAATTTTGTTCGATTAAGTTCAAATACACGCCCTAAAGTATGACGGCTTAATATGTAGCGGAAAATAGTTTTGAACCCATCTGCAAGCTCCTCGCCCGTTAGGAAACTTCCAATGTGTCAGAGAAAACGCACAGTACTGTTATATAATTTCTTAGATGCGTTTTTCAGTTAGTCAGTACCGCGATCCCGAGGCGACCAGCCAAAGAGAGCGCTTAACTTCGACAGCTGGTAAATTCCTATGAAGAAAGAGAGCAGCCCGATTATCATGTTCGCGCATGCAAGAGCTTACAATCAAGTTAGAAAATATTTATGGCCAGCAATCTAGGCACGCAAGTTTTCCCTCCACACATACCTTTAAACGTGCCTAAATGTTAGTGTGGGCAACCGAGTTCGCCTCGCAGTGCAACAAGAGGTCTATATAAATACCGTGAGCCAGCATTTTCATTGACAGGTGCCGGAGCATAGAAATAACAGTCCAAACTTATAAATGTATCAAAACTTGCATAACATTACTTCTATGAACCAGAAGACTGCGTTTACGGTTAGGAATATTTGGTTCTTTGACTATTTTAATCCTAAATAAAAATTACCACGAAAAGCAATATTTCACAATATAGAAATGTTTTGTGAACTTTTCGNTCACAATATAGACATGTTTTGTGAACTTTTTGATATCTATGAAATCTATCTTGAATTAATTTTATTATTACATATATTACGATAAGTACTGAATTCCAGGAGCATATGAGATTAGTATAGTTTATCATGGTGTAACCTTACATAAACTTCATCGCTTGGGTTCGTAAGCGGTGCTCAAGCCGTGTTTATAGCTGTGCATCACTGACAAGCGAATGAATGAGAAGTTATCGGGCCAGCACAGATCCAGTTGAATACTTGTTATGTTGTTATAATTGCCCGAGGACAAAAGCTGTGAATATTCATTGAATTTAAAAAAATTCGTTTTTATTTTATATTTTCTATTAATAAAATTTTGTAACTTCGTAACAATCCACAACATGTTGCCGCAATTATTTTGTCAGTTATTAATAGCATAGTTTTATTTTCGAAATGTTATATTAGTAACAACGAATGTTACAATTTCGTAATTATTTGTCTATTGGTATAACTAGCATTCTTTGTTATTATGCGGTACTGAAGTTGATATCTATGCAATGTAATCAATGACCAGATAAGAAGCTGTGCTATATTGAAAATAAAAATAAGTATAATAGTTTTTATATTATGAAATACTAGCTTACCCGGCCACGCGTTGCTGTGGCATAAAAGATTTTTGTTCTCTTCATTTCTATGAAATTAATTGAAAGAAGTATATGTATTTTGAAAATCTTTATTATTGAAGTACTTGTTTGTATACAATGTTTTTAGTTTTGCCATCTTCCGCGCGTCTGAATAAGTTGGATGGTTCAAACAGTTGAAATGTTCAAACAGACAGCTGTCAACAAAGGCTCTTCCTGACGCGAAAGCATAGTAAAAATGAACTTTTTGCATATTTTAGTATCTTTGCAGGCAATACAGATAAAAAAGAAATGTGTGAAAACACTCGTGTGAACGAAACGAAGGTTTATAAAAAGAAACAGAATGAAAATTGGTTGATTTTTTCGGGAGTTATACGTGTCTGAACANGAACGAAACGAAGGTTTATAAAAAGAAACAGAATGAAAATTGGTTGATTTTTTCGGGAGTTATACGTGTCTGAACAAACGGACACAACATTTTTATATATAGATATAAATCGATAAAGCAGAATATTTTAAAACATTTTAGACAGTATTTTTAATTTGATGTTTGAAAATATAACATAATATTACAAAATTAAGGAAACACAGATAGCGGCTTTATAAATATTAATATGTGCACCTAGTTTTTCTTTTTCCCTACGAGGAAATATATTTTTTGTTTTAAGTTTGAACGTCTAGTGTTAAAATAGTTATGGTCACTTGAAACGCCTTGGCAAGAGGAATCCGAATGTGAGCGCTGCATTTACTCAAATTATCTCTAAAAATGATGTGTTCTTCACTTTCCTAGACCTGATATTATGCCGAACTACTCAGCCGCCTATATAAACTGAGGACAGAAAATCGTGTCGGCATACCATACAATAAGATCGGGCTTATAAAGAGGCCTGGTGTGTCAAGGCCCAAAGCACATGAGAAAAGACACATGCTATCGGTCGCCCAGTAGTGCGTTACATCTGTCTTACAATTTCGTTCCGACATCTTCGTCTGTAAGGTTCTCCGTCGGCGTGGTTGCTCATGGGTGGCCACTACCAAACATTCGTAAAGATGTGTCTGCTGTTCGAAATGCCGTCCAAGCTCGTGGCACGATGTAGTTTCCACTTCCATGCTGAACATAAACCGCACTCGTGCATTATACCCATCGCACACGCCCACATTACATCCGTTCGTTTTGCCATTTCGCTGTTACGTTAATTTATCCACTGCATAATTAAATGTTACACCCCAATGTAATAAACCTTTTAACGTACGAATGGGATTCACTCAAAGACACGACTAATCCGCACATGTAGAACGTTTTAGACATATCGAATATATCAGCAAGAAATTAAACGTAAATACGCCATATGTAAAATGATTTTAAAGAGTGGAGACGTGGTGAAAACAGGCAAAATCGAACACAGCCGAAACCAGATAAAAACCCATAAACCATCGGTGGTTGCCGATATACGAAAGTTTTAATGTCAAATGTACATTTTGTTTAACGGCCGAGCGACATGGCGCAGTGGTCAACCACAGTACTCTAATTCTGCAAGATACCAGTTCTATTTCCGGACCTGCCATCCTGAATTAGGTTTTTCATAGTTTTCCGAAATAACTCCGGTTTAATGGTTTCTTTCTACAGGCCATCGCCGATGCCTTCCCGTTCCTGCTTCCGTGATCAACTTGCTCCGTCTGTAATTACTTTGCTGTCAACATGACCTGTGCCGCGGTTGATGAGCGGTTAAACTGCTCGCCTCCCACTACGGCGAACCGGGCTCAATCCCCAGCAGGGCCAATCCCGGATTTTTGCAAGTGGGAATCGTGCCGGACGATGCCGCTGATCGGCGGGTTGTCTTGGGACTCTCCTGTCCCTCCCCCTCCCCCTTGTATTCCGGCGCTGCACCATTCTAAACTTATTTCACCCTCATCGGCTTTCAAGCCCTCGTTTTAAAGAGCACCCCAAATCTCTCAACTCAACTGTCAGTCAACGTGACGTTAAGCCCTACCTACTTTCCTCCACTATATATTTTATTTGTTTACAGGAAGGTAACAGAAGAGCAGGATGACGGCATGTAAGTTTATACGGGTTATAATATCTGCTTTACAAGGGAGATTTGGGCGAGTGTAATATTACGTAAGCCACGGTCCCTATTTTCAGTTTACGTAATCTATAAAACTTTAAGTACAATGATTTGTTGGTATGAGTCAACTAATGAAAAGCCTTTCGTAATTTTTTTCGCATTGCGAACTACACAAATTTACCCTANATTTGTTGGTATGAGTCAACTAATGAAAAGCCTTTCGTAATTTTTTTCGCATTGCGAACTACACAAATTTACCCTAAAAAACAAAGAGTTCTTCTGAAAAAACTTGTAGAATATTTTCCTTCATTACATTTGTAGACAGATTACCTATACTCTCTAAGTAAACCGCAGTACTACAACTCCATTTACTCAGCTGCAATTGTTTGAAATTTTTGCTGGTAGTTGATAACTGAAATGTTGGAACTATGTTGGCCGATCAATTATATTTGTCTTACGGTTCGTGTCATTCCTAAACCCTGGTGAGATAAATTTCGGAACTATTTCTTAGCATGTAGGCGTTTATGTCTCATTGACAGCAATATTATTAGAGATTGAACCAGAAACATGTGAAACAGTACCAAAACAATTAAAATACACGAGTGATAGTCAATAAATATGTTTTATTTTAGCCTTAGACGTTAAATTCCGAGTGCGGTGGAATCTACACACTGTGCTTATTACAAGGCAATATTTCTTTTAAGAGGTGGTTAAAGGATAAAAATGGCTGAAATAAAAAGTAACTAGGGCCTCAATAGTGCTCACTTTACCGTAAAGAGCCTATAGTAAATACTACACAACTGAAGTAATTATTTACGAATATCTATTAGCAATGTTATACAGTTACGCATTTATTTGACATGCTTTTCTGAATTCGAATCCTGGGAAAATAAACCATAACTATTTTTAAAACAACTGCCTCATTAATTTCCATTGCCTTCATTTAGCTAGCCTAGGGTAGTATTACCTACTTTCCAAATTTGGGTTCGAAGCATCAAATCGGATGTATTCAGTCTAATGTTTTGTGAGGTTTTTATGCCACATCTCGGAGACCAAGCAACATATTTCTACCAAATTTTTCACACAAGTAGCGTTATGGTATGTCATGTAAACGTAAGCGTTTTTAAGGCTCAGGCACTTATTTTAAAAATTATGGCCATGTACATATTTTAGGTTAGTGAACCCTATCCCAAATGAAAAGGCTTTCAAAAGTGCTCACTTTACCCTGAATAGCCTATAGGTTGTTAGCGTGCATTACTGGCTTTATATATTTCACGTGTTCGAGGCCTTAAAGCGAGGGAGTACTAAGGTGATCTAGGTACGCGCAACACATGCATCATCACCTCTATGCGCAATGCAATGAACTGGCGAGTAGGTGTTCTCTTGTTGGTTTTCTTCTTGAGATTCAGCGTTTGTTCTACCGTTTTAACACTGAAAAATACATATACATGCACGCTGCATGTTCCTAAGTTATGTTAAGTAACCTGTTGCGGAAATTTAATAGTTAAAATTTATTATTAATAACCTGTTTAAACCCTTTTCACTTAAAAAAAAACGTACATAGGAAACGAAAATAAAAAAGGAAACTACCTTTCGGACGTAAAAACTTTATCAAAAACGATTCGTAAGCAGACACCCTTAAAAATAGAGTCCAGTTTTTAAGTGCCACCTATACAACTGAACCCCTACGCGCTGTTTGGGGGCTGGCCAGATGACGCCCTTAAGCATGTTACACAATAAAAAAAAGCACTGCAGACAGCCATACATAAACTAGGGTTTTCTAAGCAGGTGAAGTGGTCTCACGTTTTAAGACAACCACCTTGTTTGTCTAGAGTAAGTATTTTTTTTTTTATTCTCGTAGCGGTGGCCAGCTACTTCGCTGGCGGCACTTGGAACTCCATTTAATCTGGTGGAGCGNTTTTTTTTTTATTCTCGTAGCGGTGGCCAGCTACTTCGCTGGCGGCACTTGGAACTCCATTTAATCTGGTGGAGCGGTTAGAGAGGGGTTGCCCTGCCGTTTGTTTGCCCAGGTCGCGGGGAGGGGCGGCGACTTTAATCTCCCTCGACCCGACCCCTCCAAGGACGCGGCCCACGTCGTGATGCAACGACGCCGAACCGCCGTTAATTGGAGCGTCGAGACGCCGTCGTCTCTCTTGTGATAACCCTTGTATTAGCTAGCTACCTACCTGGGAAAATATAGTCCATTCACGGTTACTTCCAACTTTTCTGAAGCGTTGCTAAAGTTCTTCTTCCAGAATATTCATCCGTCTGACGCAAACAAAGCCTAACCGAGGTCTTAGGAGATTACACTAATGGGACAAAGCACTACATTCGTACGNATCCGTCTGACGCAAACAAAGCCTAACCGAGGTCTTAGGAGATTACACTAATGGGACAAAGCACTACATTCGTACGTACTTAGTGTAATAGGATTTGGCATTAGAACTTTTTATTACTAGGCATTACCAACACACATATTTTCTCATTGTTTTATTCATATTAAATAAAAATGAAGTACTACGTTTTATAGATAAAATTTCTAGTAAAAGTTTGACCAAAAATGAGGTACACGATTATAAAATGCTTGCTGTACATTATATATTTAAGAAGTAACAACGCACATCATACATGAGGTATGATTTTACAAAGGATTGATTCAAAAAGTGCGAAGAAACCACGAATAGGCTTTAAGTATAGCTGCTAGAACATGGTTTCTCTACCCAGAACCTCCCGACAGTGTCCAAAATGGCCACAAAATACCACAGCTGGCACATTCTTATTAACTTTCGCAAATGTAAAGACTTTAAGAGTGGTGATAACTGAAGAAATGGTTATTTTTTATTTAAACGAAACGTTGTTCAACTTGTTTACGTTACATGCAATTATTATTTCCTTGCATAAAAAAATTAAACGGCTTTTTTTTTCACAATGGCTTGATAAAATAGTAAATTTAATATTTTTTTAGGATGTACGAATAATTTAAGCTAACTTACGTACCCAAATGAGATAAATAACATTGAAATAAGATACCAGGAGTTTTTTCAAGGAATCTTTAAAAATCACGCTATGAAATGTTTTCGCAGTTTTTAATAATTGCTCAAAATGATGAGATGTTCGCTTATGTTTGATTTGTGGCAGTCTATGATTTTTTTGGAAATGTTTTGCTAATCGTAATTTAAAATTAATGAAGAAAAAATCTTCATGCCTGTCATGTTAAATTTTCTGCAAATGGTTTCGTTTATTTTATTTGTACTTCCCGAAACCACTAAAATTGTGATTCTGACATGCAATGACGCAAAACTATGCGATATAATTTTTTCATGGAGAAAAGATTATTTATAAATAATGTCTCGATCTTGGAGGGTGTGTGGTACAAGTATAAGATAATTATTTTTTTTGCAACCAGAATTCTTAAGAGCTCCATTAGCCTGCAGTTATTTTGCGTCTCCGAAGCGTCTAAACACGTGAGCTGCAAGGAAGACTCTTTCTGACTCATCACTTGCCTCATCGCCCTTATGCGCAAGATGCCCAACTGGCGTGCTGTCATTCCGTCGGTGACTCACCTCCACGCGACTAAGAGGTAATCCTAGATTTTTATGGCNATTATTTATAAATAATGTCTCGATCTTGGAGGGTGTGTGGTACAAGTATAAGATAATTATTTTTTTTGCAACCAGCATTCTTAAGAGCTCCATTAGCCTGCAGTTATTTTGCGTCTCCGAAGCGTCTAAACACGTGAGCTGCAAGGAAGACTCTTTCTGACTCATCACTTGCCTCATCGCCCTTATGCGCAAGGTGCCCAACTGGCGTGCTGTCATTCCGTCGGTGACTCACCTCCACGCGACTAAGAGGTAATCCTAGATTTTTATGGCNTGCCCAACTGGCGTGCTGTCATTCCGTCGGTGACTCACCTCCACGCGACTAAGAGGTAATCCTAGATTTTTATGGCACGCTAATAAAGTCAAAATTATGATGCGTGTCTGCAGACAACTCTGAAGATTGTGCTTAAAAGAAATAAGCATCTCAAACAGAGTTTGAAACATACTTTCTAGCCGTTTCCAAGCCCACAAAAATAATCTTAAGTAGAGCGTAGAACTGTTATAATTATTTAATACAAAATGTAACTTTATCCCAGATGTGAAACCACTGTCACATATATATTACAAAGATATTTATCTATAGTTTTGGTTTTTAAAAATTGTTCTCATGTGTTCCAGTTTCATTTGGTAGCTTCCGTAAGAAAACATTAATGAAGTTGTGACCCCGAGAAAACTTGCCTTTTCTCATCCTTGGCCAACAGGAATAAGTCTATCGATAATCATTTGCAATGCCAACGCCAGCAAACTGCTAGGAAGTTTCAACAACATTCACAACAGTTATTCTCCTGTTTTCTTTACTGAGATAACTACTATACAAACATTTAAATGCCCAATTTTCTAGGTGAAAAGTTATGTCGTGCATAAAATGAATATTAACCCTGCCAAAGGACCAATGTGCACACTGTGAAAATAATGAAAACCCTTTTTATTGTACGTTGCATGTATTGACGTATTTTTTAATAACTTAAAACATTTAAAATTTACATCAAAATTTTTAAAATTACAACAATTGGAAAATATGTGCTCTACATTAAGCATAAATACGAAATTTTGTACAACATTATTTTATACCGATATTCAACCATATTAGTCACGATCTATAACCCCATAAAATTACCGCACCAAAATACGAACTTTCATCTAAAATTACATAACACAATTTCGCTACGTTAGTGAGGGGAAAATTCTCTTTTTTAAAGTTATTTTTCAAAACCTCACATAAAATTTCACTCCAATGTGAGGAAAAATTAAAAAGTATTTTTTACTTATTTTAGAAACATAATTTTTTTCTTTGTAAAGAACTGTAGTGTCTTTAACATACTTATCTTATATTTGTGTGTCCATGACCGCTGACGGGAGCCGATTCCTCTCGTCGTCGGCCCCAGCCAGGGTTTACAAACCCCCTCCACAATGTGGAAAGGAAAGGTATAGATTGTTGCATATTTACATTTTAATAAAAATACTTCCTGGCCAACATTTCCGGCCACGTCGCATCATCTAGGGTTGGCCCACCATCTGAGCCAATAAGGGAACAGTGACGTCCCAACGCAAGTAGTGCCTCACATCACCGGTGCTAGGGATAGTCTTTATTCTGCAAACGGACGGCGTGGTAATGCTGTTGTACTGGTGGTTGGTGTTCATGCGTCGGTCCCCATCGGACCTCGAAGTCAACCGTCGTCGGCTACCAGCTACGCTGGGTGATCCACGTATTCGCCATCACAGCCCAATAGCGATAAAAAAATATAGTCCAAGGTAGGGATAGACGTCTTGTAAATTTTCTGGTGCAGGCGAGTAAAAAACGTCGTTTTCAATGCAGGGAAAATGTTGGTACCAGACATGAGACGACCGGGAGTCTCATCCTCCGCCCCTGAAGCTGAAGCATCCAGGTAAGGGAAAGGGCAGCATTCTGGGTCCAGCGAAGATCCGCCAGGGTGGCCCGTCCCGGCGAACACTCCAAAGGTCCGAACAGGGAGGACAGCATCCATGGCACCAGCTTCACTGGACTCGCACCATGTTTTTCTTCCATGGAACTCTATCCAATGGTTTTACTCCGCCAAACAAAACAGAGACGAAAACAAAATCAACTACCTCCAATGACGTCAGCATCCACCATACTGGCTACACAAATCGGTAAATTCACTATTCAGCTGCACCTCCTCAGCAGCAAAATAAAATCCGGCTCCCGTCGTCCTAGCTCTCTTAACCCTAGTTCTAGTTTCCCTTTTTCCCTCGCCTGGTTTCATTTTTACTCTTACAAAGTCCCACAATTCTTAATATACATTTCAGCACTTTCAGTTTAAATGTAAGTAACACAAAATACTCTTACAACATAAATAGAACACTATAAATGACAATGAAATGATCATGATCTGAGGAAATCGATTCCCGTCACTAAAAACTTACACTTACATAAAAAACAAACAGCAATTGCGAGCATATAACATTTACACTGGTAAACCACTTTAATTCTTGTTGGGGTTATGTTCATCCTCTAATAACACCGTTACAGGAAACAAAAATTTCCGAATAATATAAACCCCAACATATTTTGGGGCCAACTTAGGACTAAAACTTGCTGCCTTTACACAAAGAAATAAGCTTCAATATTCACCTTATCAACAATCTTAAATTTTATATTATCTACCCTCTTATTATGCTTATTCGCTAATTTTTGGTGATAAGAATGCAAATTTTTAGCTGCCTCATCTCTCATATGTCATCAAGATATTGTGGATCAACAGATACCCAACAGAACTTGTGTAATACCCAAGCATGAATCAACGGGTGAAACTATTTTCCCCAAACACAATTCAGATGGAACATGCTTAGTGGCATCATTTGCCACATTATTGAAAGCCAATGCCAGCTAATAGAGCACATCGTCCTACTAACGATGTGTTCCACTTTGAAACACACGTAACGCAGCTTTCAAATTCCTATTGTAGCGTTCCACTAAATTTGCCTTAGGATAATAATGGGATGTATGCACTAATTTTATGCCCCACAAGAACATAACATTTTTCAATTCGACGCTAGTAAAGAATGTTGCATTATCCGTTACTATAAACATTGGTGAATCATAAAATACTGGAAATTACCATTGTCCTAAAACCTTGCATATTTCTCAGAATTTCATTGGCCGCAAAAAAAAAAACTTACTTAAACTATTGATTACTACCAACGTTGATGAAAAACCAGATTTACTCTTCGGCAACGACTCAAATACATCCTGATACACTCTCTCCGATGGGAAACTGGCTACACTATAACTATATTTTTCCATGGCACGCGTATTTCGTGGTTTTACGTTCTGGCACTCTAACTACGAACCCAATTAATTATATCTTGGGTCATACCGGGCCAATAAAACATCGATCTTATCCAGGAAATATTTTTGTCCTACCCTAAATGACCGCCAAAAATAGAACTATGGTAATATTATAACAAAACAGGATGCAAAACAGCAGGCAGAATAATTTCAAAATTTTCCTATTTTGGGTCAACATACCCTATAGAGCATTTTCTGATCTCATGTGACCCGCGATTTCCTGTCAAAATATCAGATTTAAATTTCTGAGATGCAAGGTCTGATTCTTGATGCTCCTGTACTTTCCGATAAACTTGTGAAATTTCCTGAAATTTAGCCGCCTCTCCCTCATCCCTGTTGACCTTACCTTCCGATATTGTCATGACAGTAGAACGATTATGGGAAGTCTGGGACATCGAGAACCTGGGACCGGAGATCGGAGCTGTTAATGCTCTGTCATTCAAGCCCCCCAGTGGCCATCTTGCCCACAATATTGTATGTCGGTGACCATGATCTTTGACATTTACTCAGGTAATATTTTACCTTGAAAACAATAAATATCCAAAAATTCCCCAAAAATGATAACAAAATATATTAAAAACTTATCAAAAATATTTAAAATTTATTTAGTATTTCATTTAGAAACTTATAAAATTAAAATTTTGAATGTTTGTGCTTAGAGGGGACGGGAAACCAGGGCCGACCGGCTGCCATATGTAACATCACCCGGCTGCTATGTTAAATGTCGATGACTTTGACCTTTGACCTTTACCCCATGACCATGACCTTGGGTGTCCTTAAACCCAAAAATTTGCTAAATTGTTTTGAAAATTAAATTGAAAACCACTAAAAATTATTGAAAATATTTATAAAAAATTTTATTAAAATTTATTCAAAAGTTTTATAAAAATTAGTTTACAATGTTTAGGGTTAAAGGGGACGAGGGACTGGAACGGACCAGCCACCATGTTATGAGGTCACCCAACCACCATGTTGGAACCAGATAACTTTGACCTTGACCCATGATCTCGGCCATATAACCGTGACCTTGGATGGCCTTGAAAACCAAAATCAAGAAAAAATTGTAAGAATAGAATAAATTCGTAAAAGTCAGCGAGTATATAACATTACTGACTACTAACACTATCTTGGGTCCAGCTCACTCTGATCTTTGACCATAACCTGGAGACCTTTGACCTCGTACCAAAAAGTCCTCAACAAACCCACCAATTTTCTAAATATTTATTAAAAATTAACAAAAAATATTACTGGAAATGTTTACTTTTTAAATCGTTTTTACAACTTTTTTTTCTGACAGTTGACGTTCTGACACCGTGAGGTGAACATCGATTTGGAAGCACTCCTTCGTCACACCACGAAGATGAATTGTGAATACGAAGGCCTGCCTTTGACCTCGACATTCATGGAGCCACAACCTGTGTCATCGCCAACTGGTTGTCGCCAGTGCCGATTCTGCGATCGAGTTTTCACCTATTGTCAAAATGCTCGTCGGCATGAGAGAACGGCCTGTACGAAGAGCCCTTTTCGCGCCAAGTAGCATTACGACATTGGCCTCATGCAGTTTGGGCAAGGAGATACACTGAAATATTATACCGAGATCTGCAAGGATTCGTCTACTGGGAGTCAGCAAGTGTTGCCAGAAATAATTCTTGCTGCATAGATGGGCACCGATTTGACAGGTGATTATGATGAGACAGTTAATGCTTAAGACTGAATGAGTGCAGTTGAGTCGGTTTGTGTGGAATGTACACTTGCAAGACTTTCGCGTCAATATGACGACATTCAAAATAAACGGTCTTCGGCTATAAGTACTGATGAATATACAACTCCTACTACAAAGGAAAGAAAATTTAATATAGGATACAAAACAGGAGGTGAAGTTGAGCACGAAGAGAGCATCGATGAAAATTAATGCTAAGACAGTGATAGCGCTGACGACGATGATTACGAATTTATCGATACATTGACATACCCCTTCAACACATTTGCTGCAACAAGCGACATGAAGAAGACAGAAAACGGAGAGAATAATAGCTAACTATATCCCGAAGACGCGAATGAACTCGTTGATACTCAGATATTTGATTTATCTTCAAAAACGTGGGGATCTTATGCACATTAACGAGATATCTTCAATCATTAGTAAACTGAAGAATCAGGGATATATCGAATGATGTGATGATCTGCTTTCTTCTAAAATTGTAAGTACCAAATAATAAAAAATTATTATGAAAAAATAATTGGGTTTCCTTTATTTTTGTTGTCTCGTACGCTTTTATCCCCTCGCAACTTTAAAGCGGTGCTATGAGAACTCGAATATCAATGGAAAGATCGTCATGAAGAATGATACTAAAGACTTTAGTATACAAATTCATGGATAGTTGACTGCATACAAAACAATAATTCTGACAGGTACAAATTTGAAGACCGTTGGCGAAGGATTGTAATTTCTATCCATATGGGTTGGGGACAAAACGAAGGGATTGATCGAAGGATCGATCGAAGGATTGGGATTGATCGAGGGATTGGAATTGATCAAAGGATTAGGATTGATCCAAGGATTGGTATTGGTAGAAGGATCGGCATGGGTTTACTGTGGATTGCGTTGGATGATCGCGGAGCGGATTGTGGAGTAGATTGCTAAGAATTGGTGTGGGTTGGTTTGTAGATTGGTGTGGATTGGTGTTTGGATTGGTGTGTGCATTGGTGCGTATTGGTGTGTATTGGTGCGGATTGGTGTGTGGATTGGTGTGGATTGGTGTGTGAATTTGTGTATGAATTGTTGTGCAGATTGGTGTTGATTAGTACGTGGATTGGTGTGCAGATTGTAGTGTATAAGTGTGCAGATTGGTGTGGATAATTGTGTGGACCTGCGAGTGGATTAGAGTGTGAACTGGTGTATGGATTGGAGTGTTGATTGGTGTGGATTGGTGTGTCGATTGGTGTGGATTGGTGTGTAGATTGGTATGGTTTGGTGTGTAGATTGGTATGGTTTGGTGTGGATAAGTGTGTTGGTTGGTGTGTTGATTTGTGTGGATTGGTGGTTGAAAAGGTGTGGAATGGTATGTGTATTGGTGTGTGGATTAGTTTAGATTTTCGATTGCAGTGCTGATTGCGATGCTGATTGCGGTGCTGATTGATGGAAGTATTGCGAAACTTATCGAATGATTGATGAAAAAGTAAGTCTTTAATTAATTTTTATACTTATTTGTAATTGTTTGGATTTTATAAAGGATCTTAGGAGTTCTTTTTGGGTGCAAGGTTATCCAAGGTCTTGGGCACGTGGTCAAGGTCACAGATGTGAGGTCAAGGTGAAGGTCATCCAGATCTAACATGTTAGTTGGAGTCATCAGTGTCACCTACGTGTTGAAAATGTAAACAAATCACAAACCAAATAACCAATATGGCGGCAGGAGTGCGTTCGACAGAGTGAGCAAAGGCGAATGAGAAGGGGAGGGGAATGTTAATACAATGTGATTGATTGGGGGGAGGGGTCAGTCGTCTGCTGGACGTGGTGCTGTAGGGTCCTCAGAATATGTAAGTTTTTTAAAATAAATAATTTTTAATAATAATATTTTTATAAATTTTTTAAAAATCTTGGGAAATTTCGGGATTATGGACAAATGTTTTAGTTCATGTTCAAAAGTCACAGGTGTTAGGTCAATGGTCAAGGTCATCTGGATCCAAGATGGTGGTATAATTCAGTTATGTAATATGCTCACTGACTTTTATGGATTTATTCAATTTTTAAAATTTTTGGAGTTTTAGTTTTTAAGGTCATCCAAGGTCACCATTATATGGCCAAGGTAATGGGTCATCAAGGTCACCTGTCTCCGAAATAGCGGTTGGGTGATGTCATAAAATGGTGGCTGGTCATTTCCATTCCCTCGTCCCCCCCAAATCCCGAACATACATAATTTTTATTTTATAATATTTTAAAATACATTTTTTAATAATTGTTTACAAATATCTGGAAATTTTTGGATTTTTTGGGGATTTATTGTTTCAAAATTAAAGGTCACTGGGTTCAACGTTCAAGGTAAAGGTCACCGACATCCAACATGGTATTTAAAATCTCTTACAGAAACAAGATGGCTTACGGTCGGCTCCGGCTCCGATCCCGGGTCCCGTGTAACGATTTGGCATATCCCAGTCAATAATGGAATTCAC
>NQII01001285.1:89199-134624 GCA_002778355.1 Clitarchus hookeri
TGTAAATTTTAAAACTATTTCTGAACAAAATGGAATAGGCAAAAGGTTTTTGCAATTTCTTTTGGTAAGGTTAGGCTAAGTTAGGTTAGGTTATACCAGGTTAAGTTATGTTAGAATTAAGCTACCCGTTAAAAATTTTATTTTAGTTTCAAATGTAGTTACTTTTCCCGTAACGCACGACTGTACCATTAGACGTATAAGTAAGCATATTTAATACCAATTTTCACTATTAGTATAGTGTTTTAACTGAAATAATTTTAGTGGAAACTATAACTCTCTAACAAACATGGTGAATTTAAGTATTGACTTTTTGGTACTAGTTTTAACGAAAGGGCTTTGAAAAAAGTAGGCTAGTTTTGACTAGAAACATCTGGATTTAACTGATTTTGGGTTTTTGCGATAACTTATATATAACCTACTTGTTATTATTTTCTTCGAAATTCCCAGAAGTGTAATTCGTTATAGTTCTTTTAAACTGGAGTTTAGCAACGTAAATATTTTGAATTTTGACTGTTAGTTCGAAATGGAAACATCTTTGGAGAATTGTTTGTCTACGATATATTCTATAAATAATATCAAACCTATTATCAGCAGTTACTGGAAATGTAGTAGGTGTCAAATAGATTTTACTTCAAAAAAATCGCCATCGTCTCTTCAGATAAGAATTTATATTGCGTTATTTTACCCATTAGAATTTGTATAACCTTTTGCGATTGCAAATATATCTTTGTCACGTGACACATATTTATTCAGTACCAATTACAGGGAATGGTTCACTAACGTTTTATAAATATCAACTTGTCGTTACAACTGGATTTAAAAGTGCGTCAAGAAATTTTCGTACGTTAAGAAATAAATAATATTCTCCTACATCTTTTTACATTGTTAAACATTCGCTTTACTTTTATTATCATCTGCCCAATAATGGACGAAAATATATAAATTGTTAAAATACGTCAGTAATCAGAAAATAATAAATACAGTTAATATATAAATAGAAAAAGGCGTAAGAGACTATTATTAAGATTTTATGGTGCGAATAATTTTGAAACGCTCTCTGAAAATCTAGTTGCGACAGGTTGATACATATAGAAAGTTACAATTCCCCAAAGAGTCATAACGTTACATGCGAACTTCTGCTTTAACTTAGTTCTAATTTTACAGTAAACTTAATTTTAGTTAACATAAAATTTTTATATTAATTATGCCGTATATGTTGCAAAGCAAACAAAACTGCTAGTTAAATCTGTTTCGTATTAATAAATAAAAAATTAAAAACCTTTTCAAACGCAATTTAATATTCACTCATACATTTCCTTTTATTATATAATTGTTTCGCGTTTTTTCAATGTACTTTCCCTGTATAAATTATTTGTTTTTCTCCCCTACCCCCAAAAAAACCAAAATTTTCCTGGTTTTACTATTTAAGTCTGTTGACGTTCTTAAATAAATTATTTACCTCCGCAAAATGTGTAATAATGCTGGAAATTAACAACTGTTTCCTGAGTTTATATAGTTATATTTTTTAGCGAAAGAGTTATAAAGTTATAGGTTTACGAAACGATAGGGTAAGCCTTAAATTTGTAGGTAAATAATGGTAATGATGAGTCACGTGCATGTAATCACGGAGAGAATAATCACACACTCCATCGCGTGATCAATTTCAGTGGAATTATTAGATTACCAATACTTGGTGCGCGCTGCGTGGCAGCGGAACTTGATAGCATCAGTAATGCAGCGAGGCTGTGTAATGCAATGTGGAAATTGCGTTGTTAATTGGGGAGTGCGATCAGTTTGCACTTGCCATTGGACCAGCAAATAGGGCGTTGGTTTTATCAACACCGCGTTGTGGTCCGATGACCAAAACACCCGTATCTGTAATATTTTCTGTGTTTTATAATGTTAGATATTTACTGATATAAGCTGGAAGTCAAAATTATACGTAAATGGTTTTCAAATTTACAGCGTTTATTTAACAAATGTTTTCTTCTTGTAGCAATTAAGCGGTAAATATGCATACCATAAAATTAGCAAGTAGTTACCGATACAACTTATTAGTCGACTTTTTTCTACACATATGTGCAAGTAATTTTTATCATGAATTAATGGCATAGACAGTAGCACTGTGTGTGTTGCAATGTCTCAGCAGAAGGAAATTTCCAAAAGGTATAATAACAATAACTGGAGTATCTTCTGAGATATGATGTAAGCCTAAAACAATTTTTAGTGGCAATACTGAGAAAACGTTATTTTCNTAACTGGAGTATCTTCTGAGATATGATGTAAGCCTAAAACAATTTTTAGTGGCAATACTGAGAAAACGTTATTTTCAAAGCTGCAAAATTATTAAATTCGTGTTACAGAACTATTACAGGTACAATAAAATGACTTAACTATGCCTTGGGGTNAAAGCTGCAAAATTATTAAATTCGTGTTACAGAACTATTACAGGTACAATAAAATGACTTAACTATGCCTTGGGGTCCTGAAGCAAAATACTTTAAATAAAAATTTATGTGACCTTACATTATAGGTACTGTTTGTCTGACGAACGTGTTTATAAGTTAATGAGATATAAAATTTTGCTAAGAATTCTGGTCACATATATGTCATCACATCACTTTAAAGTAGTTTTCAATTTTTGAACCTAATACTCACGAGAATAAGTACCGCCAAGCTAAGTTGGATGCAAATAGATTTATTGGACACACAGATACAATACGTAACATAAATGGTAACGAGACGGCTGATTGAAAAATAAGTGCCTAATTTATCTGAAATTATTTGCGTATTGCTTGCTTTATCAATGTCAGTATTACTTTAATTTTTTGAGATTTGTTTCGTTATTTTCTGAAATATTCTAGTAATGCTTTCTTACAAAACAAAGGACAAAATTCCATGAAACATTATTTTAAACGTCACTCAGATAGTACCAGCCTACAAAGATTATTTGAACTAAGTCTTAATGTTTAGTAGATATGACAACCAAATATGAAATATTTATATAGCTACTAATATTTTGAAAATAAGTGCTTGATAAACGTAAATAATTGAAGTATAGNCCAAATATGAAATATTTATATAGCTACTAATATTTTGAAAATAAGTGCTTGATAAACGTAAATAATTGAAGTATAGAATAGTCTAAAATAGCACCACATTTATGCGAAATTTGGCTTATATCTTTTAAGTTGTTATTGTTCTTGGCTTGTGGGGTGTGGCTGCGTCACTTGTCTTGCAGTTTCAGAAGACTCTGATGCTTCCATCTTCAGGTTGACGATGGAGGCTGCCATGTCTTTCGCAAGGTGTGGACGAAAAATCGCAGTGGCGCGGCNTACGAGATGCTATTTTGAAAAATGGCGGACGCTGGCGTACTAACATTGTGGATGTATATAGTGGCTTTATATGAATTTTTTTTGTGCTCAATTTGGTGGGCATTGGTTGAGTGGCCCACGGAATATGATGTTTAGAATGTTCATTCTGTGAGTGACACTATCTTCTCAAACGGAGAGCGATGGATGCTCACAGTAGATACCAAGTTCGATTGAAACAAGTCCATTGGTTCAGCAGGAATGATATTCCCATTTAAAATATTTACTTCGCTGTTATTTAAAAATAATATACGNGGAATGATATTCCCATCTAAAATATTTACTTCGCTGTTATTTAAAAATAATATATGATGATAAAGAATCATATATTTTTAGTGTGGCTAAGCGTAGCACTACATGTTCGTCACATTTCTCTGCAGCCGACATCTCATTTCCTGGGATATGATCTAACAGCCTTATTTATTCAAGTAGATAACGCTATCTTCCAAAATAGTGGACAGAAATGGCTGTGGATGAGACAATTTAGTATATCAAATAGGAAATATTAGTATGCCAAGTTTCATTAAAAGTTGTCAAACGGTTCGGTAGATATATTATTCTTAGCTAGANATTGTGGATTTATATAGTGGCTTTATATGAATTTTTTTTGTGCTCAATTTGGTGGGCATTGGTTGAGTGGCCCACGGAATATGATGTTTAGAATGTTCATTCTGTGAGTGACACTATCTTCTCAAATGGAGAGGGATAGGTGCTCACAGTAGATACCAAGTTCCATTGAAACAAGTCCATTGGTTCAGCAGGAATGATATTCCCATCTAAAATATTTACTTCGCTGTTATTTAAAAATAATATATGATGATAAAGAATCATATATTTTTAGTGTGGCTAAGCGTAGCACTACATGTTCGTCACATTTCTCTGCAGCCGACATCTCATTTCCTGGGATATGATCTAACAGCCTTATTTATTCAAGTAGATAATGCTATCTTCCAAAATAGTGGACAGAAATGGCTGTGGATGAGACAATTTAGTATATGAAATAGGAAATATTAGTATGCCAAGTTTCATTAAAAGTTGTCAAACGGTTCGGTAGATATATTATTCTTAGCTAGAAAGTTGATATGACTGCAGGGTTGAAAATAAATTCTTTATGGACTGAAAACTTGAGTACTCAGGTGACACTAACTTCGAAAATGACTTTCCAACCACAACACGAGTTAAATTGTTTTAAGTTGCTTAAATTGTTTTCAGAAATGAAAAATTTATAATTTAAATTAAAGAGAACACGATTTCAAAATAATGCATCCACTAATATCAAATAGTAATATAATCTAAGTATCATTACTAAGTACTCTATATTTGGCGAAACACCGTGAACTGTTTAAATATAATTTAAAGGGTCATGCTAACAAACCAACAGGAAGAAAAGTTATTTCACAAAAGTGTATTCACTTCGGAAATTAGGTTAAAAAATATGGAAATTTCTCTGAATCAAGTAAACTTGACTTAAAATTTTTAGAAAGGTGTTTCCTGAGGTATTACAGACAAATAACCGTTTAAAAGTAAACATTCCAATATTTAATTTATTTTTACTCCACTACGAAGGCAAAAGAAGGGTAATGTTTCTCGCGTGTCTTTATGTATTGATGTTCATCAGTTCCTTTCTAGAACTCAAACGGCTGGACAGGTGACGTCACGAAATGTTTAATATGGCGGATGCTAGTTCTCTTGGAATGATTCCCTGTTCAGGCAGATCGCTCCCTTAATGTTTCCTTCTATCGAACTATAAAAACTTAGTTTATACTGCGTTGTTAACAACTATACAATAATGCATCCTATATATTACTATTCCTAGCACAGAATTTATCTGCCAGTGTTTGCATATTGCCTTTTAAACGCCATTACAATTAAATATACAAGACAAGAATGTAAGTCTAATTAAGACCTTTTTAACTGACACTATTAAATGTGAAATATGTTGTGAATTAGGTCTATGAACTAATTTTAGCGTGTCTAATTCGCACTGCGCTTCTCGCAACACGCCACACATAACATGCCGCTGTTTCGAACACAGACAAGCCGATCAATAGTGACAAGGAGTATATAATCCTAATAATAATTTGGCGTTTCTTATATAACTCATATTTCGTGGCCGTGAATGTGTCTCTCAATACGATGTCAAAAAACTTTTTTTGTAATATCCTCTGTTAAATTAATTATTTTCTGCAATATAAAAAAAAAATTAAAATATTTACATTTTCACATAGTGGATTTATTGCTAAAAATTATTATCATATTTTCTGTTTATTTTTCTGTTTAAGACCTTAATGGAAAGCTGTTTTAAAAAAAACTTTTAATATCATTTGCAGATGTTGTTACTTCAGTGGAGTAATGATAAAACGTTTATAAAGAGTTGATAAGAGCAGTTGTTTATAATCTTAGGATAACTGTTAATGTGTCCCTTGTAGGAAAATAACTGAGAGCTCTACGAGTGCCCTTGTTAACAAGTTTGAAAGCCATCGAGGAAAAGGGAATGGCGGGGGAGATTGGTGAGGGGATGGTAACCCCCCAGTGCAGCGGAGCTAGTTATAACTAAAAATGGCGTGCCAATCAATCCACCTTATCGGGCGGTGGCACACGGCAGTTTGTCTATTGCACGCCTCGTGGCAGGGAACCAGTCTCGCGAGTTGGTATAGACCGGCGCGGCGGCCCTCAAACCACTACGCTCCAGAGTTCAATGCCGTTTTCAAGCAACCCCTGCTTCCAAGGAGGCTGAAGTGATTCTGCAAAATCAATTACTTTGTTAACTCCCTCTCTGGGTAAGTTTTGCAGAATTTTAAAGGTGTTAATATCGCGGTATTAACAGCGGTAGCTCGCGGACATGCTTTCGTTAGCTCGCGAGGTGTCGCCCGCTTGGCTACGCTGCACTAGCTCCTCATCTCTCCGTCAAACACTCCCTCCCCCAGCCCCCCTCCATCTTTGTCAACACAGTTGGTACTCTTGTGTGGAAGTGTTTGTCACCTGTACATTTTATGCTTTAGGTAAAAATTTTTATAATGTCAAGTACGAACAAGAAACAGATGACCTACCACTACCACAGTGAGTGGGAGGAGAATTATTTCTTTCTAAAGGTGAAGGGAAAATGTATCTGATTGTTGTATAATACACGTGTAGCCATAGGGAAGAAAGGAAACATTGAACGACACTACAAGACTGTTCATGCGACGGTTCACATGTCTTTCCCTCCACATAAGTCTGCGAGAAATGAAAGAGTTCATCAGTTAAAATGTCAGTTACAGGAACAACAAACTATCGTTTCAAAGCAAACGGACAAGAATAAAGCAGCAACCGAGGCTTCATGCCGTGTCTCATAGATTATCCCTCNATCTGATTGTTGTATAATACACGTGTAGCCATAGGGAAGAAAGGAAACATTGAACGACACTACAAGACTGTTCATGAGACGGTTCACAAGTCTTTCCCTCCACATAAGTCTGCGAGAAATGAAAGAGTTCATCAGTTAAAATGTCAGTTACAGGAACAACAAACTATCGTTTAAAAGCAAACGGACAAGAATAAAGCAGCAACCGAGGCTTCATACCGTGTCTCATAGATTATCCCCCAAAATAAGAAACCGTACGAGGATAGTGAAATGATTAAGAAAGCATTATTAGAAGGTAGTGATGCTCACCACCTGTTTTCAAGTTTCGGAAGTCACTGTAAAAAGTAAGTGTAAATTTACACATACAAATTTTTGGTAATGTTACATATTGTATGCGTAATTTGCAAAAACAACTACAGTACGTGTAATTCTACACAAATGTTCTTAATAATCCAGAAAGTACTACATGTGTTTAGTGACAATGCACGAATGTATGGCTTAATAAACACAATGCTGGTGTTAAGTGACATATTTTGTTGTATGTGCAAAAATACACTTACTCACTCTATTCAAACCTTAATATACGTATTTTTACTGCTACATTCTCTTTGTATGAACACCCATTGTCAGTATAGTTGTACATATTAAATTGTGTAATTTTACAAAGACCGTGTGTGTGTAAACATGGATTACATTCTGGAATATATGTGAGCGTATTTACCCATACCAATTTTTGGTAATTTAAAATTTTTATCTGTAATTTGGTAAAGCAAGTACAGTATTTATAATTTGATANATAATCCAGAAAGTACTACATGTGTTTAGTGACAATGCACGAATGTATGGCTTAATAAACACAATGCTGGTGTTAATTGACATATTTTGTTGTATGTGCAAAAATACACTTACTCACTCTATTCAAACCTTAATATACGTATTTTTACTGCTACATTCTCTTTGTATGAACACCCATTGTCAGTATAGTTGTACATATTAAATTGTGTAATTTTACAAAGACCGTGTGTGTGTAAACATGGATTACATTCTGGAATATCTGTGAACGTATTTACCCATACCAATTTTTGATAATTTCAAATTTTTATCTGTAATTTGGTAAAGCAAGTACAGTATTTATAATTTGACACCAAAGTTCATGTGAATTCATATATACATACATGTGTTTGCTTAAAACATGTGATCTAGCGGCAGGGAGTAGAACTACTTCGAACTCCTTTTGTGTGTTCAAAAGGAAATAATAACTCCCGCTGATGGGATATGCTTGCTTTTGTATATAAATACCAATTCTATATGTAAAGTCAATTGTTACCCACATTTTGGAGATAACTTTTTTATAACTGCGTTTAACTACCAAGTTACAAAACGGAGTAAAATAACATGACAATTTTAAAAATACACATACAAAGTTATGTTTTAATTTACATGACAGATTTGTAAAAGGACATGTGATGACGGTAAAATTGCTTAGCAAAACAGTGACAAATTTACATAAATTGTGTAATTACAATTACAGTGAATCTGTGATATAAATTTTTTGTTAGTGAGGAAATTGTCATAAACAGTGGTGAAAATACAATTGCGATGTCTGTAAATTTACTTGCCATTGACAGAAAATACATGAATGTTGCAATTTTACTTTCTGCTACATAGTAATTGTAATTTCACTCCATTCTATGTAAAGTTAGTTGTACAAAGTATATGTTATTTTTCTAATTTGTAGGATAACTTTACTTGGATATAGAGTAAAAAAACATTGACGTTTTTGGGTGTAAAATTACACCGATGTCTGTGGAGACACTGCTGCTACATACATTTACTGTAAAATTACACAAATTTTATTTACAATGCAGCTCTTTGCCACGCGGAGCTTGGAGACCCCGTGAAAATACAGTATTTCATAAAATATGTTCTATTAGTAGACTGTGTTTGTATACGCATATGTGGTTTCAATCGCCACTATATTATTACAAATTAATGTGTGAGCTCTTGAAAAAACTCTCGTTCACAAGCCTATCTACTATTCTGCGGCAAACGCGCCCGCGAACTAATTCTTGGGGAAATTTGTAGAAGTAAGATGGTATGCCGATTTTATAGCAGGGGTTGGTAGTTTAGACGCCCGAGGTCAGCTGCAAGCTAACAGCGAGCTCGCGTATGGAAATCCGCGGATTCTGAAGAGAGCAGCAAATTTTTTCTCAAACTGATTCGCGAGGCACGTGTTTCCTCGCGGAATCCTTTCTAAGTTCACAGTGCCCACATATATAGGCTATTCACGGTAAAGTAAGCACTTTAAAAAGCCCTCTCGTTTGGAATAATAGTCAATAAATATATTTGATTTTAGCCTAAGACGTTAACTACCGAGCGCGGTGGAATATATGCACTATTTTTATTACTTACATGGAAATTTAAAAAAGGGGTAGTTAAAGGATAAAAATGACTGAAAGAAAAAAGTAACTAGGGCCTCAAATTTGCTCACTTTACCGTGAACAGCTCATAATGTTTGGTCACAACATTGATCATCTGTGACACCGCAAGGCACAATACGCGAGGCAATTTCACGATACATACACCTGGCCTCAATGCGGCTCCAATCAAACTACTTAATGATGCGCAGTCTAATGCGTCTACGAGGTACGTATATTCTGTGTTCGGTGACCTTCCGTCTTACTGCATTTACTGACAGTCTGACGCTCTCCCACGCCTTATAACACTATTGGTACGATAGGTGGAGGGACCACTAATGCACTCTGGTGGCGGTAATACACGTTACTTATAACTCCGTAATCATTTACGCGTTTAACGATGGCTTGCCTGTACACTGGATTAGTCCAGTTTGAACCATTCCTTCTGTGTGCTTCATATTTTTTTGTTGATCAGTGTAAATAACACGTGACCACTAGAAACACTAACTGTTTACAGGGTGTTGTAGGAAACTTATCCTCAATTTGAACAAACTTCAAGAGCGTTTTATGTAAAATAGGACTCATTGCCATCAAGGATATATAAACTGGTTGATTTATTTTCCTTGGTAATTTTTAGTGTGTTTATAAATAGTAAGTGTGTGTGAGTGCATTTTGTGTGTATTTTGTAGAGGTATCATAAGCTTAACTGAGAGATTTTGGTTGGCCTTGAGCGCCGACGAGGGTGAAATTAAGTGAAGATGGAGCATTGGGGGATTGAAAGGGCGGGAGAAGCTGAAGAGCCAACGTACGCCACCTTTCCCACGTACGAAAATCTGAGTAACCCTGCTGGGAATCGAATCCCTTTGGCCTTGATAGGAAGTGAGTGGTCCGACTACTACACCATCGGAACCCCTCGTATCATTAGATATCTTCTCTTTTTTATTGTTAATATATTTTTATTTTTATTTATGGTTATTTTTAGTACTATGATTTCTTTTAGGGTTAATAATGTTTATCTTGTTTTTGTAGAGTGGGTAAGCTTATAATACAAATTACATTTTCGTGTGGGTTGTGAATTTTGCTCTCTATACTGTAAGTAATTTTAATGAAATTACTTGTTAATGGTTTCGCGGTTTTTTTAAAGGTACGATTTGTGAAAATATGTATGCATATTTGTATGTATATATGTGTGTGTGTATTAATGTGATTCCGCTCCTATTTTATTATAAAAACAACATTGCTTTTTACTTTGAATAATGTTCACAGCCAGTAATATAGTTATTTTTGTGGTATAAATTGTTACATGAAGCTGTTTTTGGCCGAGAGTGAGATAAATAGATATCGTGAGAGAGGGAAAACGAGGTTGAAATGTTTGTTCCAGTTGAGAGGAAAATACAATTCGTGAGGAAATAATTATATATTTGCTGTGCATGAACAGATTTGTATAAATTTGCCTTAAAACAGATTTTTTTATTTTTTTATTTTACCTTTGAAGCTACATTGTCCTCAAATGAGAATAGATTTTTGATTGCAGGGAAAACAACGTTTGCTCCCGGGTGATGTGGAATCGCCCGGGAGAGTGGGAGAGTTTTCGAGCTTGACCGCGGAAACCGCACTGCGTCATCAAAAACACATAGCGCCGAACTCACCTTTAGGCGCATTTGTTCTATACGTACTGCTGCCTCGCTGACGTAGTGTGACGTGAACCAGGTCGCCAGCCGCAGGCATCAGGGCACGCCGCCGCACGCAAGGCTTTCCTTCTCCGGCTAAGTGCTGCAGACTCCAGTCTTCAACACAACCAAACTAAACGCACAACAATAACTATTTATATGTTACTCTAGTTTGTTGAATTTGTTTGCTTGGTTTATGTGCTAAGATTAACATGACACTGCGATCATGATATGAATTATTTTAGGAATGATTGAGTACGTCACCTGAATAACAGCATATGCTGAAGGTTGTAGTTACGAGAAAAAGCGACAACAACAATTATGTTATGTTTTTGTTTTCACTGTAGACACGTTAGAAAAGGTCCCAAGGAGTGTTAAGCTAAGGAATCATGTTATTCAAAGAAAAAAAAAATATAAACAGCCTAATCAGTAAATTACACTGATCTAAGGTTTCAAATAATTGGAAACGAAGCAAATCATTTAATGAATATCGAGAAATGTCAGTGCACACACTGTTAGAAAATAATCATTTTGAAAAATTTAACGAACCCGATTTTTTAAAATATTTCTGATATTAATTTATACGATGTTTTGTTATTTAATCCGAGAAATTACATTTGACAATTTATATTATCATTAAATANTTCACTGTAGACACGTTAGAAAAGGTCCCAAGGAGTGTTAAGCTAAGGAATCATGTTATTCAAAGGAAAAAAAAAAAATATAAACAGCCTAATCAGTAAATTACACTGATCTAAGGTTTCAAATAATTGGAAACGAAGCAAATCATTTAATGAATATCGAGAAATGTCAGTGCACACACTGTTAGAAAATAATCATTTTAAAAAATTTAACGAACCCGATTTTTTAAAATATATCTGATATTAATTTATACGATGTTTTGTTATTTAATCCGAGAAATTACATTTGACAATTTATATTATCATTAAATANTCTGATATTAATTTATACGATGTTTTGTTATTTAATCCGAGAAATTACATTTGACAATTTATATTATCATTAAATAACGATCATAGTAAACATTTTTATGTCTGTCTATAAATTGAGTTCTAGAAATATAACGTACCACAAAATTAACTCTAAAATACATGAATCTTATTAGAGAATATTTCTTTGAACATTTATACTATTAAAGAAGTTATATTGTCTTAGGGTCGCCAATCTCGTAACACATGTGTGCCAATGTTACACGAATAAAACAAAGCGATTATAAATATTATCTCAGTTATCACGTGACCATTTCTTTATCGCATAATTATTACAAATTATATGCTACACCAACTGATAAATATATGTTCGTAGCCCGAATTTATCTTTCTCTTTACCTTACATATAAGCGATTTACAGGTTTTTAAGCGGGGAACTTATCTGAGAAAAAAAAGGTATTAAGATATCTATAATTTTCTTTCCTCTTGTATTCACTTCCACTAGTCTTTCTGAATGACGTTCATACAATCAAGAATCATAAACAGCAATGAGTTATATGCAGTACTATGACCTTTGGGCATACAAGCCAGAATTAGGCTTGTTTGCCCAAATAACATAGTACTGCATATAACTCATTATTATAAAACAATGAAATTGATACTCAGTATGTCTGCCTTGTTTGTAGCACCGTGAAGTGATTTACTCCAGATAGTGATCAAAGTTTAACTTAATGTTAAAATTACTACCATTCAATACGATTCTTAGTAAACCAAAGTATCTACGTTACGGTAATAAACGACCAGCGTATTTTCTGCAGATTTCCCCAAATTTTCACCAAAAATAGCGTGCCAATAGCCTTTGAAATGAATGCAGTAATTTTAACTTGTTTAATGTGCCACGTGTGTGGCGTTGAAATACCACTTAAATATATAGACAAAAATTATCCACAAACCAGCTGTCAGTTTAAATACATAAACGTATTTATTAATTCTGGTTCTTCGTCCACTGAAAACTAGTGGAGTGTGTTTAAACAGCGATAGTGTGGGTGACTTGCGTTTTGCAGGTAATAACTCGATCCTACCGCAAGACCGTGGATGCTTTGCCAGGTCATTTTCAACCTTTATCCCAGGCAAATGCCAATCCATTTCGTTAAAGTGCGACTTAAAAATCTGTACTGGCCTGTAAATGACAAATTATTGTTGACGGGTGTACTTATCATTAAAACAACACACACAATTAATACATTATTATGTTTTGAAAACAGGAGGTCCTCTAGTTCGATANTGTACTTATCATTAAAACAACACACACAATTAATACATTATTATGTTTTGAAAACAGGAGGTCCTCTAGTTCGATATATGTAGAAATATATGTAGTAAAAAACACCGAGCTGCAGTGACTTTACTATATTGGCTTCATTGGCCCTGAAAATTCTCACCGCTTGTTATTTTTAAAAATTAATTCTAACTTAAAGCAAATNACTATATTGGCTTCATTGGCCCTGAAAATTCTCACCGCTTGTTATTTTTAAAAATTAATTCTAACTTAAAGCAAATGTAATGGGAATAAATGTGCGCATTCCTTACCTCCAGCATTTTACCACACTCATTAGCGCTCCACTTCTCCCCCTCTCTCCAGACCAAACCGCTTACTCACACTTGCTATAGCGAAAAGCAAAAGTCACAAAAAACAAACACACTAGGATACTATTTCCATTTGGGAAAAAACATCCCATTGTGCCTTATGCTATGTTGACAACANAAAAAACAAACACACTAGGATACTATTTCCATTTGGGAAAAAACATCCCATTGTGCCTTATGCTATGTTGACAACGTGAAAATTTACATTTTCTTATAATTAATATCTTACTGTGGACGCCACTTAAATACTAGCTGATATTTACAATTTATATCTATAGAAACTATTGTCACGCATTTATTAATTCAATAGTACATGAGAACCAGTGTAAAAACAATTTTAATTCTAATNCTATAGAAACTATTGTCACGCATTTATTAATTCAATAGTACATGAGAACCAGTGTAAAAACAATTTTAATTCTAATCCCTAAAATGGAGTCACTGTTACTACCTTGAACAATATTTGTAACAGGAGCCCAATTAACTTCCTCAGTTAAGCTAAATATGATGATCCTGGTTGGTAATGTCAACCGGATCAAGCAAGCAACGATGCAGAATGAAAAAGCAGCCTGCTTTAAAAATATTGTAACACCGAACGAATTATTCCTCCTCACGAAATTGCACCATTGTAAATAACAAAGCGATCAACTTTCCCCCTAGTACGGTCCCATTTAAAATCATTTTTAATAATAATATTAAAATTGATTAACAAGACAAAAATATAAACGTTTTTATTTGATACTCAGCCACCTAACAAGAATAACGAATATTTCCGCTTAGATTTTTGTCATATTTTAGTTAATTTTTAAGTTTTGTAAATGAGCTTGTTCTAGAAAATTACATACGATACAGACACGAATATACAAGAGATTTACAAATATAAATGCAGAAACCCTATCTAATCTAGATATATAAATGCTATGCCAAGTCTTAGAAGTGACGAAAGCCTAAACAAATATGACGAAATATTTGTTCTATCAAACATACTAATTCAGTGAAATCATGGTTACCGACTTGTAAAACGAATTAAGCAGTAAATAGATAATGGGGGNTATCAAACATACTAATTCAGTGAAATCATGGTTACCGACTTGTAAAACGAATTAAGCAGTAAATAGATAATGGGGGACCTGGGACAGGGATGTGGGGTGTCGGAGCGCCGAAGCCGTCCTGGGCATGGCATTGGGAAGTGGACCAGTGAACTGACCTTTGACCTTTGGCCTTTCACTATGACAGTTCACCTTTGACTAAGTACGCCATCTTGTTTTGGAAAACACTAAATATTTCTAGAAGTTCCATAAANTATCAAACATACTAATTCAGTGAAATCATGGTTACCGACTTGTAAAACGAATTAAGCAGTAAATAGATAATGGGGAACCTGGGACAGGGATGTGGGGTGTCGGAGCGCCGAAGCCGTCCTGGGCATGGCATTGGGCAGTGGACCAGTGAACTGACCTTTGACCTTTGGCCTTTGACTATGACAGTTCACCTTTGACTAAGTACGCCATCTTGTTTTGGAAAACACTAAATATTTCTAGAAGTTCCATAAANACTATGACAGTTCACCTTTGACTAAGTACGCCATCTTGTTTTGGAAAACACTAAATATTTCTAGAAGTTCCATAAAAATTTTCCGAATTTCCTTCCAAATCTGCAAAATTTCCGGCAAAATGTTTACATACCCCAATTTTCACGAGTCACTCAGTCTAAAAATAGCATGACCTTGGTCAAGAATGTTCCAGAACACGTTCTTTCATTCTGCCTTGATAGAAAAGAGTGTGGGGTGACGGAGCCTCGGAGCCGTCCACCATAATAAATTACATCACAGCCGCCATCTTGTTTCCAGGATTTTCCAGTTAATTCTCTGTAATTACATGCCCCCATCTTCTTAATAGAATTTTCCAGTTTAGGTTCTGTCATTCCATGCTATCAAATTGAATCAAGAATGTTCCGGTTCATGCTCTGTCATTCCACCTCGACATCTTGTTTCTAGACGTGACATGGGTACAAGCACAGGTGTAAATTATGTGTACATAAAAATATATAGGGATATTATTATTTTCTGAAATGTTAATTTTTTATAAGCCTACATAAGAAACAGTATATACATGTGTATTCGAGAGATAATGAAATATATAATGAGTGTGAGATGACAACTCATATCGGGAAGGATGTGTCGCTCATAAAACAGATATCAGCAATGAGATATTTCACGTGCATAACCACACTTAGTACTCTTATTTTAGTTACAACAATAATTTCCTTTTTAATTGTAAACATAAATAATAGTAAGTAAATAAGTATTTTCTGTAGAATAGCAAATGATACAACAGCGACCTGAGTGCCAAGTGATCCAACACCCCGCCAAGTGGTCGGGCCTAAGTACCAGCTGTCGGCTTAAGCCATCACAGCAGATACCCCTGACCAGCCACGAGGAAACTGGAATCCCATAGGGACAGGGCAGCGGAGCCCAATCAGCAGAAACAGGGGCGGCACGAGTAGCCTTGGGTCACCTTGGGAGTCGAGAGGCTATAAGAGACGCTCCAGANAATCAGCAGAAACAGGGGCGGCACGAGTAGCCTTGGGTCACCTTGGGAGTCGAGAGGCTATAAGAGACGCTCCAGACACTCTTTATAGAGACCAATACGGTGAAGGGCTTGGTTACTATAGCATGGTACTGCCACACCACCTGAAACGCCCAACCACGTCCCCACACTGCAGTAATCGTCTCATATCCCCCTGTATTTGGATACAGCGCAAAACACGTTCACTTTGGAGCAAGCGCGCTCGTGTTCGGTGGTTTCATGTAANATCAGCAGAAACAGGGGCGGCACGAGTAGCCTTGGGTCACCTTGGGAGTCGAGAGGCTATAAGAGACGCTCCAGAAACTCTTTCTAGAGACCAATACGGTGAAGGGCTTGGTTACTATAGCATGGTACTGCCACACCACCTGAAACGCCCAACCACGTCCCCACACTGCAGTAATCGTCTCATTTCCCCCTGTATTTGGATACAGCGCAAAACACGTTCACTTTGGAGCAAGCGCGCTCGTGTTCGGTGGTTTCATGTAAAGGCTCCTGACCCCATATCTGTACGTTGTGCCGGTTCACCTTATCATTTGTATGGAATGTTAATTCATCGCTAAAAACCAGCTTAGACATGAAGGCATCGTCTAACTCGTTCTGGGCAAGGAAACATCAGGTCGTCCCCTTCACATTGACATGTCGAATGCGGACTCGCTACGCCCTCGGCACCTCAAACAGAGAGTTACGAATACTATCCAAACCGTAACACCAGACATGCTGACAAGAGCGTGGTACGAGTTTGGTTATCACGTAGAATTCGTTCGGGCCGCTCATTGTGGCCGCATTGAACATTTATGAATGGATGGTAATAAAACTTCATGGTTCCACGATTAATTTGATTGGTCAATTAAGGTTTCAGCTGGTTTGGTTATGATATTATAGAGCTATCAAAGTTAGGGTATTATTTTATACTCACTCTGTACAGTATGTACAGTACAATGTATTAATTTTTTTAAAAATATTATATACATGCACTTATTTTTAATGCATACAGTTTATAGTGCTAGAACTATAAGAACATTATTTATATAGAAATGGCATTAAATGTTTGAACTTGGTAATATCGAGAAATAAAGCATCGAAATAAATACATTTCAATTATGTGTGTATATATATGTGTGTGTGTGAGTCAGTATTGGCGAACAACGCAGCGCGATGCCGTGCGCGTGGTAGGTAAAATAATACTTAATTTTATCGGCTATCGTAAACTATGGAAAGCTTAGATCATTTGCAGCACTCGACAAAGATGTCGAGCTTGCATACCTGCCTAAAACTTCCTTCTCGCATATGCAAGTCATGAATTAAAATCCAACGACAAACACCTACCTAGCTATCTGCAACAGGACAAAGAGATTTTTGGCTGTCTCCCACGCCTAAAGTGTTTTCAAGGTAGAGCTACTGATAGACACACCACATTCCAGGAGTATGTGTAAGAAACATCGGGAGAGCAGCATCATGAAGAGAAACAAGACAACTCCAATGCTGAAAGGGGAACGACTGTAAAGAAGATGAGTGGCCGAATGTTCAACTTCGTATGCTAGACAGCGATCGACCTGATAAGACAACATTTTACAGTTTAGTAAACATGCTGTTGTTCGCAGCACATAACCAGCAGTCATCTTACGAGGCAACCCGTGACAGGCAACGTAAACTGTAATATAGTGAGAATAGTATACAAGCGAGAGTAATGTAAAAAAGGCTGTCACTTCGTCCTCAAGTGTGGTGGAAGCAGATCGTTAAGACTACATTCATCTACCTTGATCGCGTACGCTGTTACCGTATGATGATGGAATCGATGGTTGAAGGTTTACCTTTTGTAACACCGTNATCTACCTTGATCGCGTACGCTGTTACCGTATGATGATGGAATCGATGGTTGAAGGTTTACCTTTTGTAACACCGTCATAATCGTCAATAGGAAGGGACTCTGGAGATTCTCTACAAACACCACGGAAACCCTGTTACTACTGTGGAAATACTTTTAGTAGTACTTTAAGTAATACTTTAAGTAAAAGCTCTAATTCACGCCGACATGTAATTAGCCATTGTATGTTCAGCCCAGCATATGAGACGTACTACTGAGAAAACTGCGATTCAGTGTTTACCCACAGTGATAACCTTTATAGACATAATATGAAATGCAAAGAGAATGTATGTTGTTCATCGGGATGCGAGTGCATGTATTGAGTCAAGACATTTTCTAGCATTTGTAGTGTCACACGACATATAGCTAGTAACTCTCCATTCCCAATTTCCTATAATATTTATCACTATGATAACTGCGACAAGGTCGTTACTTGCAGTTATAGCTTGAGGAAACATTTCAAGAAGAACACTGTGGTTTTTTTCTTCTGGAAGTGAGTGCAAGTATTGTGACAAAACATTTGCGAACAGGCGTAATGTCAGACGTAATGTAGATATTAACTGCCACCATTGCTAACAGTACTTACCCATTTAATAACTTCGGTGTTGTTTACGCAAATAAGTGTAGTTAAATGCTCCGATCAGGAATTTTTCTACAAAAACAGACATCATAACTATTTTGGTTGGATAAAGAATCCTTTTAGCTAAAAACAATTTTTATGTTTTTTTACATGTTTGTAAAATCAAGTTAAAGTGTACAAATAATTTGTATATTATTCGTTTATCATTATCCCAGCTTGTATTAAACTGTTCTGGAGAAACAATTACGACAAATATGAGGTACATTTACATCGAAGATGTTATTCATTTTAGCATCAAGTATACATTTTTTATGATGGTCGTGCACTGTGCCTTGATACGTACAAATACCTGTAAGCTGTGATGCTATAATAACTTTAAATACACTGAAGAGTCAAAAAGAAACTGGTATAGACGTGCGTGTGCAAATAACAGAGGTGTGGAACCAATCAGAATAACGCGATGCAGTCGGCAGCTAGATCGGTTACTGCTTCTACAATGGCAGGTTATCAAGATTTAAGTGAGTTTGAACGTGGTGTTATAGTCGGCACACGAGAGATGGAACATAGCATCTCCGAGGTAGCGATAACATTTGGATGTTCACGTACGACCATTTCACGAGTGTGCCATGAATCGGGAATCCGGTAAAACATCACATCTTTGGCATCGCTGCGGCCGGAAAAGGATCGTGAAAGAACGGGACAAACGACGACTGACGAGAATCATTGAACGTGATATACGTGCAACCATTTCGCAAATTGGCGCAGATTGGATTTGTGAACTGCCCTGCAGGATTCATGGTGTGAATTGCCTCCTGCATACCTTCAGACATTAGTCGAGTCCATGCTACGTCGTCTTGCGGCACTTCTGCGGGCTTGTTGGCCGGAATGATGACCTCCGAGAAGGGTTGGTGAGTGAAGGGTTTGGGGGCGGGGTCTACACGATATTAGGCAGGTATACCAGTTTTTGTTCGCTCTTCAGTGTATATATACATTGTTACGAGTGTTGTGGTCAGGCCCTGAGCTGCGCGGCCTGCCTGATCACACCTTCACTTATTTATCCAGGACACGGGCCGTGATCGCTGAAATTAGTTATGAATTCGCAAACCACAGAAACCACCTCCACAGCTAGTAAACGGGGACACCTCACCCGATAGGGCAGTGTAGTCCGTGGGCGGTGTCTTTTGTGGTCGTGCCACTGGTACGAGAAGACCACTTAAGATGGGTGTGTCCGGCCGTCGACTTGCGCCATCTTAATCAGCCTCCGAAATCATTTACAAGGTGGGAACTTTCCAATTAGGCTTTACACAGAACGTGGCTGGTGAAATCTTTATAAAATTATATCATTTAACATTTTAGTATATTTGTATATCTCTCCCCGTTCATACTAAATCATTTTTATATTGAAATAATATTGTACAACCTTATTATTAAATAAAACTCTTTTATATAGTGTTCATTGCATAACTATTATCAATAACTTGTTACGCCTCTATAACCCCGTTAAGTATAAATTATCAACCAAATATTAAAACTGTAACAACGTATATTCTTAGTATAGACATTGGCATAGATTTATGTGAAAATTAGGTAGTAATTTAGATAAGAAATATGAGAACTTCGTAGAAATAATTTTTTTTTTTCGGCGATCAAGAGTTATGTGACTAAAGGTAGAAAGACTCTACTATAATTTAATATAAACTGTATTAAATATTGCGAAATACTTCAAACGTAAAGAAAAAAAAATTACTTTCCTCCTAGTTACCGGTGGTATGTTTGAATGTGTATATACTGGCAATTGCACGACCTTGGTAAAAATTAAAATGTTATTAGTTTTCGGGAGGAGTCAGTTTGACAGAAGTCTAGGTATATGATTTCTTATTTGCTTGAAGGTGATGCAAGCCTCTGATGGTGTTAAATAAAGCACTGAGCATATGTCTATATGCACAGTTTATTCGATTATCCAATCAATAGTTGGTAAAACAGTGTTTGCTGTTTTGCAAGACTTTTTAGAGATAACTGAATGCGTGTAAAGAGAACATGTACGAAAGGACTGCCCTTCGAACTGTTACTGCAGTTGAATTAACCTCTGCGTACAGGTGATAGTAAAAATATTATTGTTTTTTTTTCCTATCTTTACACAAACCTTTGTATAACCGAGGTTTTCGCTTTATTACAGAGCCTTCAGTATGGTACTATGATTTAATTTTTTTCCATGTGCTTCCCAAACAGGAAATGTCCTCGCTTTCCTATTAAGACCCTACTTGACTTGAAACACACTCACTTGTTCGAGGCCACTCTCTGTCAGGTCATCGAACTTGCTATTACAATATACATGTTGTTTTAGCATTTGTATCACACATGCATTGACCAGGTTGTTTGTCTACCTCCTCTCTCCCCCATTCACTGCTACTATGTCAGGCATATGTTGTTACACGATGCCGAAGTTGTCCAGTAATAAATCAAATACTCTATTTTAATAAGTGTTCCTAATATGTGAAACAACTGAAATTCTAGTTCGAGCAAGTGCAAATGTGTATTGTTGCGTTTCATATGAGAGGTTATGATATTTACTATAAATGCTATGAAGAAGCTCTTCCATAGTACAATTACGAAATGTGTTCAGCTTTTTAATCTCAGACCAAACGATCAGCTACCACCAAGTGCAGACAGTCAAGCTGTACATGTTGAATTGGGTGAAATTTGGAAGTATAAACCGATGGGGAGTGGACTGACTTAATATTGCGGTATATAGACACTGACGAAAAAATTTGCTGGAGCTGTCATTTCCAGCGGATTGGACTCTTTTTCACGAATTATTACGAATGCTGTTTTAAGTCAATTCATACCTGAAAGGGTGCTATGGGCGTTGTTGAATAATGAGTCATGATTAGGTAGAGCACAACAGTATAAGGTGGAGTTTATTGAACATAAAGATTATATAATAACTATTTACGTGACTATTGATCTGTAGCGCTTAAATGGAATACCAAGACACTAATTAATTATATTAAGTTTTATTACCTCACGCTATTACTATTACAGTTTAATTGGAAAGTCCCCACCTTGATCATGTTGCCGGAGGTTGATTCTAGGAGGCGGTTAACGACGGCCGGACACACCCTTCTTCAGTGGTCTTCTCGTTCCAGTAGCCCTACGACAAAAGACGCCACTCCCAGTGTTACGCTGGCATATATCGGGCACGTTGTTTAATATTTTCGGTCCCGTTTACTGGCCTGTGGAGGGGGTTTCTGCAACTGTCTTTCGCAAGGTGTTATTGCAATCACGCTCGTGCCCTAGTTCAATCTTTGAATGTGTGATCAGGCAGGCCGTTCAGCTAAGGCCTTATCACTTCATAACATCTCCCCCAATGTTCACTAATCCGTGTGGATTATGTAGATGCCTGGAAGTTGCGGGGTTCATGTAGTGGCAGCAGGAATATGGATCGTGTTGAAGTCCTCTTCGCTACGGTTGGAAACATTTGTGAAAGTAATTTTAGTAGACGGATAAGTTAGGTATAACTGCTTTCGTGCAGTTCTCGGGTAAGGTGGGCCGAACAAACGCTGGGCTGGTGTTCGCAGTGGCTTTGCGGGCCTTGAACTTGCATTTCCGCTGGGTGTGCAAATTGCCTTCCACGCGAGCGCGGCAGACGCCCCACGTGCGGTTCGCGAACGCGTCAGCCTGTCTTGAGTTTGTGTGCCCCTAAGTACTACGTGGCGTGAATTGTTCATTACATTAATTCTTGTAAGGAATTAAGAAAAAATTATAAACCATTAATTATAATAAAAATAGAAAACAACATTTTAAAATAAAAAGAATTTAAATTTGGTAATTTAACTGCTCTCCCCGTTACAACAATTATTGTGTTTTGTTTATACAGAAAATACACTTGCTGAAAAATAAATACATGTTAGAACACTGACAAAAATAGTGATATGATAGAAGAATGTTACATACTAAAATGGTACGTGACGTCATGGTGGTGGGATATTGATGGGATGGTATTTAAACGTAGAATATTATTTAATTAATAATTGGGATTTCAAAAAAATTCAAAACGGAAAGAAATGTTGCAGCTGCTTTTCTCCTACGTTTCAATACTTAAGTGGTAAATGGAAAGGATATTTAAAGTAACATGAAGATAAGTATATAAATATAACAAAACAAAATGTTGAAGTCATAAATGTCACTTATTATACAAGAATTATGTGCCAAAAACCGATAATAATATTTATTGAAAGTGGTAAATTGCACAACTAGTTCGTTTTCTATAAAAATTAAAATCTTAAACTACAGCGATAAAGTCTTAACTTTTTCCTTCAAGACTAGATTATTTAAGTGACCACAATTCAATAAAGTTTTACAAATGAGACGTCTCTATATTATGATGGAAACTCTTACAATATATTAATTCATTCATAGTTACAATTAAAAATAATTTTTTTTCTAGTCGCAAACATTGAAATATGATTTTTTCCCATGTTATTTTCAATCGTAAAACTGATTAAAAATTTTTTTGTACATTATAATTCACAAACATTTGATTTTGGACGCCTCCTATTAGCAATCAGTTATTTTTTTTTATGCAATCATAAACTTTTTAAAGTAGAGTTTGTTATTTGTAAGTGATACTGTTACCTACAGGTTGCGGTGTGAGGGGTGTATGTAAAATATGGAAACCGCTGGTTATCTGTAAATATTTTAACGTACTACTCGTGAACTGGGTTATGTGGAAGTTCTGATGCTGTGGAATGAACATGCCCTACTCGACGTCGTTTCTGCGTGTGACGTCAGAACAGGTGTTTTCGTGGGCGTTGCTTGCGCCGACCTCCAGAGGAACTTTACATGAGGGGGGTTTGTTGTGACATCGCTGCTGGTTGCTGTTGACATGGAACGTGCGGTACCGTTTATCTGAAACATGCATGGAAATGTATTAACAGAATGCCTTCACAGTTTGCCGAAACATCTTATATAACATTTTTGCTTTAAATAGATAAGAGGGCCCTAATAGTTTGTGCAGATTTTGGTTATTTAAAATAAAATTGTTAATTTATTTCTGGTTTTATTATATTTGTGGTTGTATTATATTGCTAGGTTTGTCCGACCTTGGAAGCTTATGCATTTCAACGAGAGTTAAAGCACATTTATTTCTAAACTGTCTTTGTCAATTGTTCTCTCGGGCTGCATATGAATACTAACTTATATTTCAACTTTTTAGTTAAGTTACTGTTTTTGATCCACCTTATTAATAATGCATACAAATGAGGACGGTTATACTAGTACCTATTTTCATACAAAAAAAAATTTCTCTGAAAATATTTTATTCTAGTTAGCTGTGTGCGCAGATAAATATCATAACTATCACAATGTTAATAAGTATGCAGAAGTGAGTGGATTTACCCTTACCCTACTGCACGTTTGTTGACTAATATATAAACATGGGTCTGGTGTGCAAATGTGCTGTATTAATTGCCCACCAGCAGTAATGAACCCTGAACTTCAGAATACGGAATATACCAGCGAAGAGGGCTACAATGTTGTTAAAGGCTGTTCACGTTGAAGTGAGCACTTTTGAAATAAACCTTTTTGGAAAATGTCACTGGCGCAGTGACATATTTGCATGTATTTTAACGCCTGCAGTTAACGAAGGTAGGAAGGTAGTTCCATGCCTTAACATCGAATGAAAAGTGTTACGCAAACATTTTTGCACACTGAAATTAATTATTTCCATTCCAGTTTTGTTTTTGCTTCATATGTTTAAGAATTAGGAAATTTGTAAAATTAAATACTTTTCTAATAATTTCAGAGTTTCAACTTTGCCCAGCCATGAATAAAGTGATCAGACCCACGGCAATGTTAAATTTGCATATGGCTGAAAGTTTCATAATGTACATGCAAGTAGATCATAAACAGGTTTTTTAAATGTGCTCAGTTTACCATGAACAGCCTATAGAGATGTTTTACTACAATAGTTTTATTTTGAAAATGAAATATGATGTTTAAAGAATGAATTTTTTCAATGCAAATGCATTTGTTAAAAACCTCTAATCTTTGAAGATGTAATGCTGTTATAATAATTTGTACTTCATTGTAATGCGATTTTAGAATATATGATATTTTAAATAACTTGTACTAAAAATTAGTTTTATTCGGAAGTTGTGATGTGAAAAGTGTAGCGCATATATTGGTGAATAATAAACTTTGTAATTTTGGAAATTATTTATTTTGTAGTTTGGTATTTATAGTTCCTGTATTAAAATAAAAAGTATTATTTGCAGCAGAATTATCGCGTTGGTCTTAGACTACCGAGGGGACTCGCATTTCATAGGTCGCAGGTCGCGTGTTCAGGCTCTTGTGCTGCTCGTTATTTTTCCTGTGGGATTTTCCCGTCTGGCTCCGGATGATTGCTGATAAATAAAATATGTATGTCTCTTTGCTATAACCACATCAAAAGTTTAAAAATAAATTTGAAGTAGAAAAATTTGGCAAGCATATAATTTATATTGAAAGGAATTATAAGTTTATTGAATACTGAAATTCATGCTAGAAATCAGAACGGATCACATTTTTTTAAAACTGCTTACCATGCAAAAATAATTTTACTTTAACAGACACGAAATAAAGGCATATTCTATTACATCAGCATAAATACTTTAAGCAAAGTAATAGTAAATTTATTCAAATAATATTTATATTAATTTAAAATTATTGTATTCATAAATTTTCTAAGGTTTGCTTTGCTGCACTGACACAGCTGCAGGCATAGCCCCTTTCTTTTTTACTTTTGAAACACGTTAATAATTAAATAATGTGCTTGCGTCTAAGAAGTCAATTCGCCTACATGCACTTATACTTTAAAACGTGTGGGGACAAGGTGGAAATAATTTATTGTCTTGCTTCCAGGTCACAAGTGGTATATTTTATATTGAACATATTTAAAAGAAGATAGAAAAATAAAACTGAAATTCTATATATTTTATACTAAACAATTAGTACTTGAAACAAGAGCATGGAAGGCCATCTCCCCCTTCCAAAATTCGGGTCAGGAGACGCAGTTAATTTTGAATCGAACAGTCGACACAACATGTTTGTTATATGCTATTGACAGTAAAGTGAGCACTTTTAGAAAGCTCTCTCATTTGGAACAATAGTCAATAAATATATTTTATTTTAGCCGTACGCGTTAACTTCCAAGTGCAGTGGAATATACACACTGTGTTTATTACTTACACTGTGTTTATTACTAACACGACAATATTTATTCAGAAAGGTGGTTAAAGGATAAAATGTGACTGAAAGGAAAAAGTAACTAGTGCCTCAAAAGTGTTCACTTTACCACGAACAGCCTATTCCTCGCGAGAGCCGTTATGAGGCCAAGCGTACTAAAATCGTCCATGAAAGTTGCTTGACCTTCCCAGTTCTTTGTCAACGTAAGAATCTGCAACTTTCTAGGAACATCGAAAACGTGAAGACGACGTGGAAGCTTTGACAAGTCATAACTCTAAAAGACTCACCCGTATAATAATAAACCGCTTGACTAAAAAAAATTGTAACCAAATACAGAGAGTCGATATTTAGTAACGAATCCAATATTCGGCAAGTCGGTTCGATTTAAACATTCCAATCTCTGAGTATTCCAATTCACTGTCGCTTAGAATTTTATAACCATTTCATTATCCTTTCTACAAATTTGTGTACAACTTTGAACACATTCAAACGAAAAATAAACTCTGCATGAGAACTTCCTAACAAACATACCAAAGCACTGAAAAACATAAAAATAATAAATATTCAGTACATTTAAGTGCAACTGTGAACTAAGCAAACTTTCCTGCTTTACGATTATAATTTTTTAAGAATGTTTAAACTTTTATCGTTATATTTAAACAAGTTTTAGCATAAAAGCAACTTAATCATGATTAAACGAAGCTATCAAAGTAGGTATTTTCCCCCATCTCCATGTTTTTGTTTTCCCCATCAAAACTTAAATATTTCAGTTTTAACTAATTTGCGAATTGTCATCATCAAATAATGTACCATTATATAAAATTGTAAACCCTTGTTACCTGATAAATTTACATAAATTGTCTTGCCGCTTTCATTTGGAATAATTTTATTGAAGTGTAATAGTCAACTGTAATAAACCCCATATAACTAAATGCATAATATAGATTTTATTTAAGAATAGCCTTGCCTCATAATGTCAGAGATTTTCTCAAATAATAAATCAAGCGTTAAGTAATATAAAACAAACATGTAGCCCGAGATTATAATCTCGTTTAAACCTATGTTTGAAAATATATAATGTATAAAAATTTTTTAATAGCATGCCCTGCAGTTTATAAGAAGTAATGCACTTACTGAGAACATGTGTATGGACTAAAGATGTGGTATCTAACACGACAGTGCTGTTAGTACAAGTCCATCGCGTTTATGTTTATAGTATTTTGACTTGTCAACCATATCATCAAATCATATGAAAAAATCATACAAAAAAAAAACAGACACGACCTTGTTATGAGACAGTTTCTACCAATAATACTAACACCATATCACCCACCATTCAAACCTAAATATTTCAACCATACTACCAAGACAATATAACACAATATTTTCATCTTTTGTAATCCATATTCAAAATTATTGCTTCTAATAGATGGTGTACCACACCAATAATATTGTAGCAGTTTGGAGGGCAGTCCTTTTGTACATGTACTCTTTACACACATTCAGTTATCTCTAAAAAGTCTTGTCAAAACAGCAAACACTGTTTTAACAACTATTAATAGGATAATTGAATAAGCTGTGCATCTAGACATATACTCAGTACTCGATATCAAACCATCGGAAGCTTACATCACCTTCAAGCAGATAAGAACTCCTACACACATCCCACTGTCAAGCTGATTCCTGCTGAGAATGAATAACATTTTACTTTTTACCGAGGTCATGCAGCTTACTGTATATACATATTCAAACCTATATACATATTCAACCCAGATATATTTTTTTATTTGTGTTCAAAGTATCTTGCAATATTTAAAACCGATTATATAAAACTATAGTAAAGTCTTTCCACATTTAATCACAATACTTATTAAACAAAAAAAAATATTTCGACAGAGCTCTTATATTACTTTTCTAAATTATGTTCTAATGTTCTCATAAATCAATGCCAACGTCTATACTGCGAATGTACGTACATATATTTAAAGTTCTTATATCATCACAGCTTGCATATATTTGTACGTAATAAGGCACAGCCTACGACCATCATAAAAAATGTATAAGTGATGCTAAAATGAATAACATCTTCGATGTATATGTACCTCATATTTGTCGTAATCGTTTCTCCCGAACAGTTTAATACAAGCTGGGATAAAAATAAACGAATGACATAGAAGTTATTTGTACACCTTAACTTTATTTTACAGGCATGTAAAAAACCATTATAATAGTTTCACGCATAATTTATTCTTCATTCGGCCAATATTATTATATCTCTTTTTGTAGAAAATTCCTGCTGCGAGCATTCAAGCTGCATTTATATGCATATACCACACCGCAGTTATGACATGGGTAAATCTTGCAAGCGATGGTGAATTGACAGTTTCTACCTTCATGTCGTCTAACTTTGTGACTGTTAGTAAATGTCTTGTCACATTGCTTGCAATCACTCGTTGATGAATAGCAAACACTGTCTTTGCACTTCTTACTATGTCTATACAGGTTGTCATAGTGGGTGAACACTGCATCGCAGTTATCGCAGTAGTACGTCTCATATGCTGGGCTGAACATACAATTACTAATTACATGTCAGCGTGCATTACAGCTTTTACTTAAAGTATTACTAAAAGTACTACTAAAGTATTTCCACAGTAGTAACAAGGTTTCCGTGATGTTTGTAGAGAATCTCCAGAGTCCCTTCCTATTCACGATTCTGACAGTGTTACAAATGGTAAACCTTCAACCATCGATTCCATCATCATACAGTAACAGCGTACGCGATCAAGGTAGATGAATGTAGTCTTAACGATCTGCTTCCACCACACTTGACGACGAAGTGACAGCCATTTTTACATTACTCTCGCTTGTATACTATTCTCACTGTATTACAGTTTACGTTGCCTGTCACGGTTTGCCTCGTAAGATGACTGCTGGTTATGTGCTGCGAACAACTGCATGTTTACTAAACTGTAAAATGTTGTCTTATCAGGTCAATCGCTGTCTAGCATACGAAGTTGAACATTCGACCACTCATCTTCTTGACAGTCGTTCCCCTTTCAGCATTGGAGTTGTCTTGTTTCTCTTCATGATGCTGCTCTCCCGATGTTTCTTACACATACTCCTGGAATGTGGTGTGTCTATCAGTAGCTCTACCTTGAAAACACTTTAGGCGTGGGAGACAGCCAAAAATCTCTTTGTCCTGTTGCAGATAGCTAGGTAGGTGTTTGTCGTTGGATTTTAATTCATGACTTGCATATGCGAGAAGGAAGTTTTAGGCAGGTATGCAAGCTCGACATCTTTGTCGAGTGCTGTAAATGATCTAAGCTTTCCATAGTTCACGATAGCCGATAAAATTAAGTATTATTTTACCTACCACGTGCATGGTATCGCACTGCGTTGTTCGCCAATACTGACACACACACACTTACATATATACACACACATAATTGAAATGTATTTATTTCGATGCTTCATTTCTCGATATTACGAAGTTCAAACATTTAATGCCCTATCAATATAAAAAATGTGCTTATAGTAAAATTAAAATAAGTGCATGTATATAATATTCAAAAAGAGAATTGTTACTATGTACTCCATAACTGAATTTCTGTCGTAAAAGGAAGTGCATTTGTTTCGGCTAGCCTGTCACCCTGGAGCCTCACGTGTCTCTCTCGGATAGTATATACACAATCCCTCAGAATTGCCGATACCTGCACAGTGCCCTCGCTGTCGGCTGAACACCTGGGCTGCTTTACAGATTATCGAGATGTTAGTTTATCGCACAACGTCGGACGGGATGGACGTGTTTCACAGCTAGTGTTGTAAGTGTTGGCCTTACTTTGAATTGGATGGTTTCGTTTCAATCGGTTCTTAAGGAAATTGTTTGATATTCGGTTGTACTAACCAGGGCTACCTGGTCTTGTTCTTGGATAGCATAATATAACACAGCCTACAGCATCCGACGTTTGTGCAATATGCGATGGTTGTTGAGTACTTATGACTATTTTCCTTAAAATATCTGTTTGTGTTAGTGTGTAGCAATGTATTTTATTCGTCTTAATGCGACGTACAGTGTTTGATGCTCTTGCAATATGCGTCTGTTAGTAAATGCTTAAAACTATTTGCCTTAACGATTTTTTTTAACTGTTTGCATCAATGCTTGTGTAATATGTATCGGATAATAAATGCTTATAACCATTTTCCTCTAAAAGTATTTTTATCTGTTTGCATTAGCATGTAGCAGTGTCATCTCTCTCTCACTCTCACTCTCTATCTCTCTCTCTCGCTCTCTTGCACAACTTATGTTTTAAATTTATGTTATGTTTGTGACAAGCAGAAGATCAGTCTTTCCAAGTAGTGTAATGTATACTGCACTTATCGCATTGTAGACATTTTTGAGGACGATGTGTTTGTAAATTCGCTCCTCTAACATTGTTTTTCGAACCAGCGGGAATTGTTATATATAGTAGTAGACCCAATATGGTTTTACAGAAACAAGATGGTGGACAGATAAAATATGATCACCAGTCCACTGATCCTAACCCATGTTCCATGTCCTAGATGATGGATAAACACAATATTATTACTGGTCCTCGCCCAAAGCTCTAGGTCGTTTTCAGACACAATATGGTTGGACAGAAACCAAAGGGTGGAGAGATACATAATAGTCACCATTCCATTGACCCTTACCCGAGTACCATGTCCTAGTTTATAGACAAACGTAATATGATCGCTGGTCCTCATCCAGGACCATACATGTTTTTCAGAAACAATTGGTAGTACAGAGACAAGATGGTGGAGAGATACATAACGGTCGCCAGTCCACTGGTCCTCACCCGACTGCCAAGTTGATTTGTGCTACGATTCCACATGTAAGCTGCTTCCATATATACTTTAAAATCCTTCAGTCATTGGTATTCCTGTTAAATCCAATATAGCGTCGGGACGTAGACGTACAGTCGTCGGTTTCAATATAGTTGAATTGACCTTAAAAAAATTCGTCAGCAGGCATGCAATACAGTATACTTAGGTCTCTAAGTTTTAAGAACTTAAGAATTTAATAGATAAAATATTTTATTTATATTTATATTTGTACACAACATCGTATTCCAACAAATTTTGAAAATATTCGCTATCGACGACACACCATGCGCTATAGTTATGTTTAAAAAACTCGTCACTACATTTTAGACATTCCTTTCTTAATACAATGTAGATACTGTCATGGGAAATTAAGTAATCTATAATTCTGCCTTAATATTCAAATATATTTTCAAAAAATACTGGACTGTAGATACATTACACAATATATGTTGAATATTTTTTATAATCATTTTGGTACTTAACATATTCACATTGATCTATGTCAGGAGTAATACCTGTGATATGAATTCGTTTACAATATCTTGAATGGGTGTATAATGGCTGTCAACTATTCTTATAAGAAGAATTAAGGCATAACTGACCACATCACCTTGATTGATTTCAGGAGAGCTCTACCTGTGATGCATATTTGACAGCTATAACCTAAATGGTTCGAAAATGGCAGCCAACTATGATAAGAGGCTTAATGCATGACTTGCATTATTACCCTAATTTAGATCACTAGTGGTATCTATGATGTCTATAGCATTAATGTGTAGTAAATGGCACCCAAAAGTTTTTATAAGAAGGCTCAGTGCATAATGTGCAATAACATTTTGGTCTAGGTCATGCGCATGCGACAGTGGCGACGCCGCGCGCATCGTTTTTGGATTCGCTCCTCTGTAAGACGGCCTGCTCCTTGACCGACTCGGCTCCCCTTCTGTTTCCATCCCTCATTTCCCTCCCTTGATTATCTCTCCTTGTACGTCAGCCTTTTAAATTCCGGGGCTAGTTTATATAAGTTGTTACACGAATTGTGCAGCATTAATTCTACGTCTGTGAAGAAGATCCTCAAATTGACGCCAATTAGAGCTAATTTAAATTGTACTATGTGCTAAAATTGTCACTTTACCCATCCTTGGACGAGGCGAGGGTACTGTGAGACGCCCTGTAAATAATTAAGTTGTGTGAGCGGCTAATTATGCTGGAGCTTGTAAAACGGTGAGTCGTGGTCGCAGCTTTTCTTTTGTGGGTCACTTTAGATTTTTTTTAAAGTTATTGCGTGGCGTAGTATAGTGTTTGTCTTGGGCTTTGCAGTGAGTTAGATTTTTATAAATCCTGGTTTTGGACGCCTGTCTAAATTGTTATTTCGGCCTAACTAACTTCTTGCTTCTCTGTATAGTTACAGTGGCATTAACGTGCTGTGTATAGTTTTTGTCTGCTGCCCAATGATTTACTTAAAGTTTAATTGTCGCTACTGTGCAACCACGACTCACGCGTTGGGCTTAGTCTGTTGAAGTGTTCTACACCGAAGGGCAAAAAAAAAACTGGTATAGGTGTGCGTATGCAAATAACAGAGGTATGGAACCAATCAGAGTAACGCGATGCAGTCAGCTGCTAGATCGGTTACTGTTGCTACAATGGCAGGTTATCAAGATTTAAGTGAGTTTTAACGTGGTGTTATAGTCGGCGCACGAGAGATGGGACATAGCATCTCCGAGGTAGAGATAACATTTGGATATTCGCGTACGACCATTTCACGAGTGTACCGTGAATATCGGGAATCCGGTAAAACATCACATCTTCGGCATCGCTGTGGCCGGAAAAGGATCGTGAAAGAACGGGACAAACGACGACTGACGAGAATCATTAAACGTGAGATACGTGCAACCATTTCGCCAGATGGCGCAGGTTGGATTTGTGAACTGCCCTGCAGGATTCATGGTGAGAATTGCCTCCTGCATACCTTCAGACATTAGTCGAGTCCACGCCACGTCGTCTTGCGGCACTTCTGCGTGCTTGGGGGCCCTACAAGATATTATGCAGGTGTACCAGTTTTTTTGGCTCNGGAGGAGGATGAAGGGAGATACACTATATTAGGCAGTTTTTTTGGCTCTTCAGTGTAATTGTCGTCTATATCATTTTATTATATAGATCTATGATTAGGTTCTACGCACTGCCGCCATTGATTTACTTTTTAATGTAATATTTTATTTCAGTTTTTAGCATGTATTATTTGTGCTACGGTACAAAGGAGGTTTTACTGGGCCTGAAACGCTGCCCTCCTTTAGTCAAATTGCTCCACTAAATACATTCAATTTATCTAGTCATCAATGTAACTATTTTTAATTGTAGAACCCCTTTAATATTAATCTGCTCGTTTTTAAATTACAACTTTAGTGTTTATTTTGGAGAAACTTAACACTTTTGAATAAGCAATTGCGCTGCAATTTAATCTTTTGTATGAAAGTTTGAAGTATTTCTTGTCAACAGAGTTACTTTTTGTTATTTTCGAAACGTTTTCTCTACTTCACGCGTTTGCCAGTTAAATAATTGTTGAACTTTTCTGCTACGCAATANTATATATATATATATATATATATATATATATATATAAGTATTTTAATGTACATTTTTTGTATTGTGAGCCTTCGGCGTTTAGAATTTTACATGTCAAAATGTTCACTGCAAATCTCCTATCATAAAGTTTTGCTAACTTGTAAGATATTCTGAAATTACACAGCTTGAAAGTGACATTGCCATCGTCTTTGTATTATTTGTGCTACGGCAGGAGCAGTTCCAATTATATGCATGTAATGGATAGAAAATGGTAGTCAGCTATGTTTATAAGGAAGCTCAAGTCATATTTGACCATATGTCTCTGATCTGAATTTTATGGTTATAACTTCGAAGAATAGAAAATTGTGTCAATTTGTGCTTATAAAAAAGGCTTGATGCAAAATTAATTTTTTTTTTCCTTGGTTAGACTCTGTTCTGGTCTGATATGTTCCAATTTCCATGTGTCTTAATCCAGCAGTCGTTGAATGATGTCCAGCTGTGCCTATGAGTTCGGGCGTGTCCGACATACATACTGCACTTAAAACCCGACCTGAGGTAAGGCAAGTACTGTTCTGTATTCATAGGTCAGGCTCATTAGACAATTACTTTAAAAAGCCTTACATTATACCTATGCCTACTAAAGTCAATATGTCAATAAACATATGTCAATAATCTAAGTTTATGGGGTCACATTAGCATTCGACTCGAAAACACGAGCCCGAAAATATATAACAGTTGGTATAATTACGTACACAAATCGATGCTTATAAAATTCAGTTGTCATTGCCTCATAACCACGTTTCCTGAAATAATAATCGAATTCTCTTTGAAAATACGAATCCGTAGACATGCTGCTCAATATAATAATATATAAGTTAACTAAAAATAAATATTAATTTAAATACATGGCTTTTATTTATAAAATTATGCTTTTCGTAACATATAGTTGCGCTATTATATACTGCAAATCTTTCTTGGAAATACGAATCCACAGACACATTGTTCGGCATAATCTTTTCTGTAAGTTTTAAAAGTGATATATAATGTATTACATTAAATGCATAAAACTATTCTTTGTATAAACGATGGATGTTACATCATAACCATATTATTTTTAAAAATACGAATCAATAAACATGTCGCTCGATAAACTTTTGTCTGTAAGTTTAAAACTTAACATCTTATTTATAAAATTACACATTTTCAGTGCCTTGTCAACATGAATGTTGCATAAGTTAACATAATGGCTATATCCAACAAAGTTTATATTGTGCAAACTATCTACGTCATTTTATTATCCTGTACAAACTACATTTTTTTTTTCAGACTACAAATGTTTTTTTATACAAGATTGTTACTTACTCGTAGCTGCCCACCGACATCCAAGTCTGTGGTAAATTTGTCATTGGAATGTATTTTTGTGACAGAAATGGAAGTGGGCTATCAGAATTGAGCAGTGTGTATGAAAGCATTTCCTCAGGCTTCGTGATCTCTAGTAAATGTGTCATGCTGCCATCATTGGAATGTGTGTTGTCGAGACTGAAATAGTGGAAGCTAACAGTCCTGCCTGCCACTGCATGTAGGCACACACGATTTTAAGGTAGGTGTGGAAAGCACTTATCATTTGCTATGGTACAGAGAGAAAAAAAAAACAAATTCACTTTTTATTAATGTGTACAAGTACAAAGAAAAAGAATATTCAGCAAAATTAAAGAGAATCGCTATTCTTATGAACAAATTACACATTGTTGCAGGGATACTGATTTTCAAGGACCTAACACTAATCGTTTTAAATTTAAGATAACTATGTTAACAAAAGGTTTTTGGGAGCTTAACATATGTATGTTATCTGTATTCGTAATGTTGCCTACATACAGAATTTCGAGGACCTAGCCTTGAAGGATTGTAATTTTTTTAGGTGTTGTGGTTTTCTATGTCAACCACCTATATAATATGCACTTGCAAGGCAGTCGAGAGAATTCTAAAATACTGCAAATTCTGATATTTGAAATGAATTTACTTAGAATTATGTATAAAGCAAAACACAAATCTCCTTAGCGCCTCTGCAAGTGTATGTTGCGTAGCTTCGGTTCCAACGTCTGGGGATCTGTATGCAAGCGCTTGGTTTTAGGCCTCGCGCAAGAGGCCAAGTGCATGTATGCAGTAAAGGTGAGGACAACAGACATTGTGGGACTTCAACCTGGAGAAGACCATGACTGAAGAAACCATTAGATGCATAATTGTTCTAGAATACATATTTCTAATAACTAATTGTTGATATAAATTTGTCTTTTAATTTACTTAGTTAATTTTGTTTCTAAGATATATGTACCCTTTTATTCATACACAGACAAGTAAAATAACTGGTTTACTGACAGTCATTCTTCTGTACAAGCATTAAGCAAATATTATTACAAATGAACGGGAAAAAATATTTACTCACAATTTCTCATTTGGGCACTTTAAATGTAAAAAAATGGTCGTATGTTTATAAAAATTATAATGTGAGGGTTGATCACCGCAGTGTGTAGACGAGGACTTGCTCCGACTTCCTGGCTTGTGGTAATGGTGTCATTGGAATGTGTTGTTAAGACCGAAATACTGGAAGCCAACGGTATTGCTCGCCACAGGCTGTAGGCATGCACTTTAATTTAGTGGAAACACTCTGCTGTTGTATCATTTGCCATTCTTCAGGGAATACTTATTTACTTACTATTATTTATGTTTACAATTAAAAAGGAAATTATTGTTGTAACTAAAATAAGGGTACTAAATGTGAAATATCTCATTGCTGATATCAGTTTTATGAGCGACACATCCTTCCCGATATGAGTTGTCATCTCACACTCATTATATACTTCATTATCTCTGGAATACACATGTCTAATTCAGAGCACATGTTGTAGTGACAAAAAAATAATGAAAAGTAATTTTAAGTGCCTTGTCAACATTACTGCTGCAGGAGTTAAAATAACGAACACATACTTCTCGAATAGACATACCAATACCTATAACATTTGGGAAATTATTAATTTCCGTATACATCATGTATACATCATTAAAACCTGTGCTGGCACACATGTCACATCTAGAAACAAAATGTCTAGGTGGAATGGCAGAGGATGAACTGTAACATTCTTAAAACATGGTGGTAGCATGAAATCACAGAGCATGAACTGCAAAATTCTATAAACAAGCTGGTGGCATGAAATGACCGAGCATTAACTGGAAAATTCTAGAAACAAGCTGGTGGCATGAAATGACCGAGCATTAACTGGAAAATTCTAGAAACAAGCTGGTGGCATGAAATGACCGAGCATTAACTGGAAAATTCTAGAAACAAGCTGGTGGCATGAAATGACCGAGCATTAACTGGAAAATTCTAGAAACAAGCTGGTGGCATGAAATGACCGAGCATTAACTGGAAAATTCTAGAAACAAGCTGGTGGCATGAAATGACCGAGCATTAACTGGAAAATTCTAGAAACAAGCTGGTGGCATGAAATGACCGAGCATTAACTGGAAAATTCTAGAAACAAGATGGTGGCATGAAATGACCGAGCATTAACTGGAAAATTCTAGAAACAAGCTGGTGGCATGAAATGACCGAGCATTAACTGGAAAATTCTAGAAACAAGATGGTGGCATGAAATGACCGAGCATTAACTGGAAAATTCTAGAAACAAGCTGGTGGCATGAAATGACCGAGCATTAACTGGAAAATTCTAGAAACAAGATGGTGGCATGAAATGACCGAGCATAAACTAACAAATTCTAGAAACAAGATGGCGGCTGTGAAGTAATCCTGTATGGTTGGCGTCTCCGAGGCTCCGACACTCCACACCCCTGTACACCAAGGTAGAATGACACGGCATGTATTGATGGCTGTGACTCAATACAATATGGTGGATGGCTCCAGGACTCCGATACCCTACACGTCTGTTCCAGTTCCACTATTATTTATCTTCTAGCAACTATTTGACGTATTTTGTTAAATTTCTTGAGAAATTATTTCTTCTTACTGAAAAATATGATGTCCACAAATAATGATATACTATGGCTTCTTTAACTAGAAAAACGTTGTTGTAAAAACTCTTAATAGATGTATGCAAGGATAATGAGGAATTAAACAAGAATCGCGTATTAGTAGAGGCAGCTAAATAAAAAATTAAATGAGAATGTATTGATAATGACTGCTGGGATTTTTTTTAGCAATGTATCATTAGCGTTTTTTTTCTCACTAATTTGAGAAAGTTATGAATTTATAAAAATCACAACCATTTCGAAGTCAAGGGGTTTGGTATTCAGGGATTATGAAAAGAAAATATTCCTTAGGAATACATATTTTTGTCTTTTTTAATAATGTTTATTTGTTTTGGATATACTAGACGTACAATATTAAGCTGGAATCAGGTTTTTCAGGGTTTATAAATTACTTAACAAGTCATCAAAATTTTTTTTCCAAAATTAACGCGATATAATTCAGAAATTACACGTGTTTAGAATATATCTAATTTATCGTACATCAGAACTTAAAAGGAACCACTGAGAAAAAATTCAAATATAAAATAGATGTAAAAATTTTGTTACAAAATAGAGATTCAAGGATAATTAGATATACTTTTATACTGGGTAAAGTATGTTAATGAAAAGTGTTTATTAACGAATAAAGTTAATAAAGAATTTTATAGAAGTATTCATAATGTGGTGGCTTTACGAATACTTCAGAAGATATGAACAATGTAAGTTTGTGTTTTTAATAATCTGTCATACAACCATTATAGTCCTGCAATTGGAATGCTGGCCTTCCACCACGCTAATGCACATATTCGTATGAGGGAAACATGATGTACGTCAACATATGCATGTTGATTTCTTCTGGTACTTCTGTTTTTATTCAATCACCAAATATGTACTTCTGTCTTTCCTCTATCTCAGCACCTACATGGAAGAGGTGTACCCACACCGTTTACATCAGAAACCTGAAAACACCGGTCATAGTGTACAATTTATATACGCAATTCAATTATTCACATGACATCCATAAACGACGCATGTTTTAAAGTAGAAATAGTACCAGCTGACAGTATTCTTGATTATGCTCTACTAAGTAGATTTGCGTTTTAAGAAATTGCTTCTCATTCGCTTTTTTTGCAGGATAAAAAATCCTTTTCGAGGTCACTGCAGAGGATTTTAGCACTATCATATTCTCAGTCTTAGAAAGTGAAATCCAGTCAGTTAAAACTGAAACAGGTGGCGGAAGTCTAAACCAATGAAAACAGTTGCAGTCTATGGATTACTTCAGCGACGCAATCATTGTTTACTTGAAATTTGTATTGCCTTATAGTGTTCTATAATCCACGAATTGTTTGTGAATTTCACTAATTTGTCTATAAAGATGTGCAGTTACTCACTATATAAATTTCAAATACAAATATAACTTAAGCAAATTATAGTTTACTGAATTAAAAATACAGATACCATACTTTGAGTTCACTTTAGCTAATGCAGTGATTATTTGCATCTTTTACAGACAGTTTGAAGTTTTGTGTCTGTATTTTGTTAGGAAAGTATAGCCAATTACAATGCCAACTATATAGGCATTTTATCGTTTAACTATCCTTCGTTAAGTAATTTATCACAGCGTCATAGATTGAGCAATAAAACGTAGTGATTCATGAAGTCTTAGATTTTCTTGAATTAAAATTCGTGAAGTGAAATTCCGACTTCCCGACGCCTCTCAACAGCTTCTTTCTTCCTGTCAAATGCTCGGGCGAGTTTAAAAGTCGTCGCAGAGTTTTCATTCGAGGCAGCAAAGAGGAAGAGTTGAAGATGATTTAATTTCCCGCACTTTGTCCCCTCGGCGCGGAATTAAATTACTCGAAAGAACCAAAAGGAAAGTTCAAGAATTTATGACCGCACTTGCAAAAAATAGTGGGCCTCATTTGAAGCAAATATAAAAGGAAGTGCACCGATCTTCACTGAATATGTGTAAATTAGTTGGGAATGTTGCTTCACATAGTAAGTAAATGTAAAATTGTAAATTAATTGGTCGTAATTTCACAAATTCTGCCGTTTACAACCTATTTTTTGTTATAGAGAACGCATTATATTAGCCAAATTTTTTTTTTTTAAATTAAGAGTTTAATTGAGAGATTTGGGCAGCTATTAACAACGATGTATTGAAAACCGATGAGGGTGAAATGATGTGAGAATGGAGTAGCACCGGATTGCAAAGGTAGGAGAAACAGTAGATTCCCGAGAAAACCCGCCGACCAGCGTCATCGTCATGCACGATTCGCACTTGCGAAAATCCGGGTGTGACCCGGCCGGGGATTGAGCCTGGTTCGCCTTTGTGGTAGGCAAGCAGTCTAACCACTCAGCCACCGCGGTACCAAAAATTGAGGTATTTTCTGGGGTGGCAGGTAAAGAGAATGTATTTTAATTCACTTTGAATGGCGATTTTCTGTATTTTTATAAGATTTAATCTAACTACACAACCTGAAGACAGTGACTAGATCCAGCACAGGAACACATCTATACATTCTCTCAAATGCATATCTTCAAAAGTATTTATTTTTTACGATCTGCTGATTTCATCCCAATTTTCGAGACAGAAAATTAATGAAAGTAATTCGACAAAAATTCCTATCATTCGTCTATAAAATAAATCTGAGTTACCGTAATTTTTTATCGAAACGAAACTTTAAATTGAGAGACATGATTAGCTCTAGAGAAAATACCCTAAGTTTTTAAGACTAACCAAACTGTTTAGCTGCTTTTCATGTTCATTCTTTCTGGCTTATGATAATGCCAACTGTAAACATGATTAGTACAAACCTATAGAATAAGGCAAAATGCAACTTATATATAAAACGCGCTCTCTCCAATATTAGCAAAACAGTGGCAGGTACGATACCTTAGTTTGTGACAACGTTGTGACCGTAGTCAAGTTATAATTTAAAATGTAATAAAAATGAGAGCGGAGCGAAGCCTCCTAGAGATGCGAGCGCATCCACCGTAGTGATGACATGTCGGTTGCGACTCGTCTCGGAAGGGAAGACATGAAATGATATTTTCTGGCGTTGAAGCGACGGAATTTAGTGGTAGAGGAAACTGGAATCTCCGGAGAAAATCCAGTAGCTATAGCAACGTCTACTACGTTCCCCACTGTGATAGGCAAGTTGGGAGGTCGAGATGATAGTCGCATGGTCACCGAATTCCTTATTATCATCTTAATGTTTCAGGCCTTGCTCACACCAGCCGTACTTCTCTGCTTAGTCCCGTGCACGTGAAAAATGCATGCAAAGATTTATGTATAGCAAATAAATACATCTCTTTGAGACTCTCTTGTTTAAAGTAACTAAATATTGTTTGAATTTAAAGGAAAGGTTAATTGAATTATAGAATTGGTGTTATGGATATTTTCTTTTTCCATTTTTCATTATCGCACTATGAACTCTCTTTAAACCAAAGAAAATATTATTTGAGCTAGGTTTGTTTACAGTAAAATAATCTTGTGGTACGTAAAGTGAAAGTGTTTTGTGAAGTTAACACTTTTCTTTAGTATACTGTATTTTTATTACATAACGATTTAGCTGTTACGGATCTACTTTGAAGTGGTTCATTTTTTTCCATAAAATTTACTTGGGGGAATAAATTACGTTGTGCAGTAAAGAAAATGTTTTAAGATTATACAAATACAGTCTTGTAGGATGTTTTATGTCAAATTTTTAAATACTTTTTACATATTTTATGAAGGTAGATAAATTACGATTTGCTGCACAGGATTGAAAATGTTTGTACAATTTATGTGGTCGTAATATCAGTTTTATTTTTATGTACTGTGATATCAACTATATTGCAAACTTACTGTAGCCCCAACTTAGTTACGGATAACTCTTTATTTCGAATAAAGCTTTTCCAGTTGAAAAATTGTGTTATTTCACGATTGTTTATAGATGCGTGAACAACCAATTTTAATGGATTACGTCAACTGAAATACTTTTAACGCGACAGAATAGCTTGAAATGTGTTCTTTGAATGTTTATATCAATATTTTGTAGCCAAAAAATTACACTGTGCTTATTTTTTATATAAAATCCATATAAACGACTTTGAAATAATAATAAATCGTATACATTTCTTAAAGACGTCTTAGAAATAGTTACGCAAAGAAAATTAATTCTAGTTCAGAAACTTAAATCACAGCGGTGACATAAAATAAGAAAACGTTTGACTGTACAATTTATAAATGAGTGGTTAATATTAATGCAAATAATGAATAGCCAATTTCCTTGCGGATACCAGGTAGAAAAGAAATTAAGCTTCTCACTGCTCTTGATGCTAAAGAAAAATTTAAAAACCAGAAATTTCTGTACATAAGATTGCCGCTTGTACAAAACGATACTCTGATAAAAAAAAAAGTGTTCGCCATTTTACGGAAAAGTGTTGGTAAAATTTTTCCAGAACACTTTGTAAAATTACATACACGTTGATATTTCAACTACGGACTGTCCGGAAACTTCGCAGAACGTTCCTTTGTTTTCACAGAACATCTCCTTAGATTTTCTTTCTTAGTTTTCCTGTACTTTCTGTTTAAGTAATATCACAAAACATATTTAATTTTTACTGTACAGGCGTTTTACTGCGTATAAAAATGTAATAAATTAAAAAATATTTTACTTTGGGGTGAGATTTGAACAAGAAAAAAATTGTGTTTCCATGACATACTCCCTCACCCACGACCTTCTGATGGTGAGATCGGGAATTAATATTAGACCATTTATAGGCATGTGACATACGTAACTTTCCCAGTTTCAAGGAATGTTTGATTGTTAATAGTGTTGCTACCTGTTACAGGTGTCAGACTCTGATTTGTGATGTTTTAAGGTGTATATATATATATATATATATATATATATATATATATATNATATATATATATATATATATATATATATAAGTAGCGTGGATGACGTAACTGCCACAGAAACCATAAACTATAATTTTCTGGTTAAAATGCTGAAGTCAGCTTCGTGTAGCCTCGGCAGTGTTCGTTCCCAAAACCCGAAGCTTCATAATATACGGAGCCGTTCCATGTTTTGTATTTACATGATTCAGCTTCGTTTTCTGGCATTGCGGTACGCGTTCCTGTATACGAACTGTACATTCCCATTGATATTTACGTGAACTGATTAGTTTCATAGAACTCATGCCCAAAACTAGAGCTTATAGTAAAAAAATTTCTATGCATAAAATCTTGCAGAAACTGGTAACTGCTAATGTTCGCAGCATTCAAACGACACTGAACGTTGTGAAGAGAAGATGGATGTACGGGCAATGAAGAAGGCAGTTGCTCCGCTGGTATAACCGGTTCAAGGAGCCGAGTGCTCGAGATAACACTTGCAATATGTACTGTCAGTACGGAATTCAGTAGCTTGTAGTTCAGGTGAGTTCATATAACAAACTGCGAAATCTTAACTAACTCGTATTTTTTTTACGTTGCTTGGAAATTTAAAGAAGATAAGTTTACTTCTTTGGTAAATGTATAAAATGTGGCCAATATTTGTCTCCGATATACGGTATACAGCGAGAAAAGTTGTATATCGTACTCTTGTTCTTTTAAGGTCTCACAATTTTAAAAATTTTGAGATATTTGTGTTTTTTCGAATGAAATGGAAAGTTTAAAGTGGTACTAATGAAGTAAGTGAGTGAAGATAATTGGATGGCTCTTAACATCGAGATCTCGAGAGCCGATGAGGGTGAAGTGAGGTGAGTATGGAGCAGCGCCGGAATGCAAATACGGGGGACACGGGAGACCCCGAGAGAACCTACCGACCAGTGGCATCGTCCGGCACGATTACACATGCGAAAATCTGGAGGCGACCCCGCCGGCAAAAGCTCGACAAATGTAAAGATTTTAACAGGATAACGTTTATTACCAAAATTTAAAGGTGTAAGAAGTTAACGGTGATCTGTGTGTAATGATAAGGAGGGGAGTAGTAAGATCTGAGATGGAAAGATCCACTTTGCAAAATATTTTAAGTGAAACGGGGCATATAAAAACTTTATATACCCGCTTTGGAGTCGATTATAAATGCCAAAGAACTGGTGTTTTTTACATTGAATAACAAATGTGTAAGTCAAATCTTCATTAGACATGTAAGTCTAACGAGCAGGCCCCGGGTTTAGGTGACTGGCGCCCTGGGCAAGGATAACTTAACACCTGTCCCCCCTGTCCCATCAACACATTTACGGTATTGCTATTGGATTGTGCAGAGAGAGGAATGAAGCGAACGTGTATGTAGAAAATAAATACAATTACAAAGTCTGTCATTCATTAAGTTGATTTTTATTTCAAGTAATGGAAAAAATACATATTTTTAGGAATCTCTTTGCTAGTTGCGCCTTACGTCCGTCCCCTCCGGACTACCACCTTGGCATTTTCACAAGTGCGCACCAAAACTTTTTTTCCGTGGTACGTCATTTCGAGAAAGTTCATGTTCCATAAGAAAGAAAAAGTTTAAAATGCCCCCACGCAATGCATGGGAGCAATGTAACTACTTTATACAAACATGTGTGGTAATGTCACTACAAAAAACAAGGATAGCACCTACCCTGAGTAAATTGTATAGGTCACAAAAACAAGCGTAAAAGTATTTTCCTGTGTTAAACAGTTAGGTTTATCCGGATTTTGCACACAGAGCGACAATAAAGTGTGTAAAGCTCGCAGAACCTAATGTAATAATCGGATAACGTCACAGATAATTCTTTTTTCCCCCATTTTTATACGGGTAGACATACCTGGAAGGCTGGGGAGGGGCCGGAGTATATAAAGTGATAACATAAAAGTAAATGTAAAATAGCGCGCACACGCATGCGTTTCGTACAATTTGAATGAAAACATCGTAGTTCAAAATAAAAGCCCTTGTAACGTAATACACAGAAGAACCCTCTGACTAATTAGTGACGATAAAAGAGCTCAGGGAGCAAGAGAACAACAGGTAAATAAACGTAAAAGTAAGAACACAATTTCGTACCAAAGCATAATTTCGAAGCGGTAGACAGAATAAAATTTCAAAACAATTTAAATACGAAATATTTCGCTCTCATGAGTAGAAAACTCTTTTGACGGCGAGCCTCTCGAATGACCGGCCGCTTGGTCTGGTATTTACATTCAAAAGAGCATGTAAACCGAGAGTGGGTAATCGATGTGAATTCACCAATTCCCACTAGGAGAAAAAGGGGGGGGGGTGAGGGGAAAACATAGCAGCAGCAAGCAAAGTGGAGAGGCCGAGCATGTACTGGAAGTCATTTCGAGAGGACGCCTACATCACTGTGACGATGGATTAACAAGCTCGACATGTATCAGCATCCGGTACATTACACCAATGTACAAATTCACTTTGCATAGACTCACTCGTCCATTGCCTCTTTGTACAAGCTACGTGTTTTCATTTACATCAGCAATTAGGTTATATTTTTTATTTTCGCGAAAACTGCGTTTAGTAACTGATAATGAAATTATTCGTATCTCGCCAATGGATTCATTGTTATACAGTTGATACACGGTAACTTCCAACTTTTCTGCAGCCATGCTGAAGTTCTACTTACAGGATATTCCCCCGCTTCACGTAAACAGAGCTCAGAAAATTACACCAGAAGCCAACGCATCGCATTCGTGCGCACTCAGTGTGATAATATTTTGCATAAGAACTGTTTCTTACCAGGCATTACTAACACACCTATTTTCTCTATGTCTTTATTCAGAATAGTTATAAATTATATATTTTAATTGCGCTGTTCTGAAACACCAGACAGCTTCGACAATGTTCTGAAATGTTAGTAACTCACCTCTGTCAGCGAGCGGGAGGCCGGAGTAGTGCGTGATATCTGGGTTGACGACAGGGCGACGCTGAACAAAAAAATAGTATCTATTGCACCACCAAATAATTTTTTTTTAAGATTTATAAAAATCACGATGATATTATTCTCTATCGCGCTCCGTCGACGATGTGTTGTTCTGAAAAAAAAAACATTAGTAACTATAATCCCGATAGCCCATACACACACACACACAAGCACACCTAGGCATACAGGCATATATATATATATATATATATATATATATATATATATACAAATGTAGACACAGGCACACAGTCATGCATGTGCACACCCGCACCTATGAGCACATCCAACATACATGCATATATAAACATATACACAGAGGTGACAAAAGACATGGGATAGCATTATGCAAATATACAGATGACAGTAGTATCGCATAAAAAATGTATAAATGGGCAGTGCATTGGTTGGGCTTTCATTTGTAGTCAAGTGATTC